>PVKH010002235.1:0-27746 GCA_004027955.1 Chaetophractus vellerosus
TGTGTGTTATGATTGTTTTGCAATTAAAGTCTATTTTTTCAGATTTTAGAATAGCTACTCCTGTCTTTTTTGGTTATTATTTGCTTGTAAAATTGTTTTCCAGCCATTCACTTTCAGCCTCCTTGAATCCCAGGGTCTAAGGTGGGTCTCTTGTAAACAACATATAGATGGGTCATATTTCTTTATCCATTCTGCCAATCTGTGTCACTTGACTGGTGGTTTTAATCCGTTAACATTCAGTGTTACTACTCTCAATGAATTTCTTACAACCGCCATATTTTCTTTGGGTTTATGTATGTCCTATGTCATTATTTTTGTTCTTACACTCTCCTCCAACTCTCTCTCTCTCCTGTTTTTTCCTTTCATCCTTTAGAGCTTCTTTTAGGATTTCTTGAAGCGCAGGTTTCTTGTTGGCATATTCCCTTAATTTCTGTTTATCTGTGAATATTTTGAACTCTCTGTCATTTGTAAATGCCAGCTTTGCTGGATAGAAATTCGTGCCTGGAATTTTTTTTCTTTTATTACCTTGAATATGTCATACCACTGTCTTCTTGCCTCCATGCTTTCAGCTGCGAAGTCAGAACTTAATCTTATTGTGCTTCCCTTATATGTGATGGTTCTCTTTTCTCTTGCTGCCTTGAGTATTTTCTCTTTGTCTTGAGCATTGGACATTTTGACAAGTATATGTCTTGGGTTTGGCTTGTTGGGATTTATACTGTTTAGGGTGCGGTGTGCTTCCTGGATATGTACATCCATCTCCCTCATTAGGGTTGGGAAATTTTCAGCCATTATTTCCTTCAAAACTCCTGCTGTTCCCTTTCCCTTCTCTTCTCCTTCTGGGATGCCTATAATGCGTATATTTGTACATTTTGCATTATTGGTTAAATCCCTGAGTCCCTGCTGGATTTTTTCTATCTTTTTATATATCTTTTCTACTATCTGTTTTATTTCAGATGTACTGTCTTCCACATCACTATTTCTTTCTTCTGTCTGTTCAAACCTACTGTTATGGGAATCCGTCATCTTTTTGATTTCTTGGATTATGCTATTCATTGACATCGTATCCATTATCTTTTTATGTATGTTTATAATTTCTTCACTATGTGCTCCCAGTGTCTTTTTTTTTGTTGTTACATGTCCCCCCCCCCTTTCTGCTTGCTCTTGCTGTGTGTCCATTCTTCTGTGTTTTTCTATGTCTGCTGCTTGTCTCCCCCTGTCTTTGCCGCGCTGCGCCGAGTGGGCCCTCTGCGCAGTCGGCTTGCTCCATTCGTGGACGGCTCCATTCTGTTTCACGGGCGGCTCTGGTCTGTGTTTTGCGGGCAGCAGAGTTCCGAGTTTTGCTTCCGTGATTCGGCAGCAGCTCCGTGTTTCACGGGTGACTTGCCATGTCCGTGGCAGCTCCGCCCTGCCCGTGTTGGCTTTTTGCCTTGCCCACAGTGGCTTTGCCCACCCACTGCGGCTTGCCTTTCTCAAGGCCATCTGTCCGCTTGGAGAGGTCCCCCAGAACCGAACCCAGGGCCTCCCATGTGGTATACTGGTGCTCTTATCCACTGAGCTATCCAGCCGGCCCCTCCCAGTGTCTTCTTAATATCCTTAATCTGTTCCTTCACTTCATTAAGTTGGTCCATGATATTTGTTTAGACAGCTTTGATTAGTTGTTCTATGTTCTGCATCTCTTTCTGGTTTTTGGTATGTTCTGTGGAATGGTCCATGCCTTCCAGTTTCTCAGTATGGTTTTTAATTTTTTGTTGCCCTCTGGTCATTGTTTTTTCTTGATGGGTTTATTCAGTTGATTAGCTTCTCTCTCTGCTCTAGAGTTTTATTTAGCTTGTAGTTCTGTGTGTGTGTTAAGTTTTCTCATTGATACTTTCTTCCTCTTGTTGTATTTCCTTGCTTTTTTCTATGTTCCCCTGAAAGAAGAAGATTAGGGCCAGAGCAATCAAAGGGGTAAGAAAGGAAACAGGATAATAGTATTATTGATAAAAGTTGGAAGAGGGGCCATATCAGACTTAGAAAATTGAATGTTTAACTCATGTAGGCAGTTTAGAGTAATAGGGGAAGAAAATTGGTGTGCCTACAATGGAATGGGGAATCAAATAGAGAAAAATATATAGAATATTTTATACGGCCAGAATGATGAGAAGAGAGAAAAGTAATAAAGAAAAGGCTGAAAGAAAAAAGCTAATATGGAAAGAAAGAAAGAAAAGCAACAGAATAGACAAGATAGAAGTTAACAGGGGTGAAGCTGAGAGCAAATTCAAAAGGGTGGAATGTAAGAAGAACAACAGAAAGCTGAAGGTAGAATGATGAAGGAAGGAGAAGAGATAGCATTGGTAGACACAATCACTATACACAGAGAATGGAAAGTCAAGGATGAAGAAGAGCAACGGCAAAGAAAAAGGCTATCAGCACGTAATTTCAAGAAAGACAAGAGGAGAGAGTAGAGGTAAGAAGCACAGAAGCATGTTGTCAAAGGAAGAACAGCATTCCTTTTGGGCCCTTGTGGAGCCTCCCAGCCTGTGTTCATTAATCAATTGCCCTGCAGCCTTCTCTCTGCAGGCTTTGAGGCAGAATTTAGCGTTTAAAGCAATTCAATACGTTTCTCTCACTCTTTTTTTTGATGAAATAAGGGTCCTTAAAGAACACCTCTTGTAGTCCAACCCCTCCTGTGAGGGGACCACAAATAGGCTCATAGAGACTTATCTATTACTTCCCACTGCCTGACCCCTCCCCCCCAGGGGAGCTGAGACTGTTTACTCAGCACGGAGCTGGAAAATTGCTGGCTCCACCCTTTGCTGTGTCATAGTTAGGTAAATTAGGTAAATTAGGAGTGCATCGCAGTTTCGCCTCTCCCCTCAGCCCAGCACCACTTCCAGCTGGTTAATTCACTCCCGAAATCTGCTAGGGGTTCCTGGAGACCAAACCCACAGAAAGGAAACACCTCTCCACCCTTTGCTAGAACCTTCCCACTCCCGGAGTTTATTCCCCCCCTCACCGGTCTACCAGCGTCTATTCAGACTGCTCAGCCCCCACCTGGAGAACAGGGTTTAGCCGCTTGTGATTCCAGCTGGGGAGCAAAGAACTCATGATTTTATGCTGAGCAGTCCACCTCACAGTCCAGTTGCCTCCAGACGGATGCATCCAAGACCTCCGTTCCCCAGGCTCCCAGAAAAGACCACCCTGGCAGGCTCCCATCCCCAATCAGCTGACCTCTGCTTGAGAGCAGTGAGTGCATACCTAAACTGATGCCATCTTGCCCTGAAATTCCACACTGTACATTTTAAGATTTTAAAATATTAACTTTGGATTTACTTCCTACGATGTCTGTTTCTTGGTTTTATAACCAACTGGTGATAAGAGGTCTTATTGAGCTTCATCTCTCCTATCAGGAAAAGCAAATTAAATATGCATGGTTTTCCCCATCTTTCTGGATCTCCATATTGTCCTGGGATTTTGCTTGTTAGTTGTTTTGGAATTCTCTTTTTTACAGGAGTTCAATTGTCCTCTCTGTTTCCCAGGAGACAGACTCCCCTCTCCTGGGTATTTGAAGCCAACAGGACTTTGTCCCAGACTGCTTCCCTCTATAGTTTTGTTGTCTCACACTGCTTTTGCCTAGAGGACAAATACTGGGAGAAAGGTCATCCTAGGGAAGACTTTCCCAGTCAGTATTTCCCAGACCAAATAGGGCCAGGGACCCATGAAGAGGGCACAGACCAGGTCATAATTGCACTGTGGAGGGCATCAGGAAGAGTGCCAAAATCTTCTCCCACAGCTCCCCAAAGCCGAACTTTCCTGGCCTGCCCAGAAAATACATCCCTGAGGAAGGGCTGCATCTTTAAATCTTCACCACCTCCAACCCTGTCTGTGGAGGGTTAATACAGTGGTTGCAGCTGCCTTTGTCTGGTCTTTGCTGCACTAAGACTTATTACCCAGTGATCTGAATTTGCTAATCAAAATCTTGATCAGTTGTCAGTCATACTCATGCCTGTTCTTGGGGAAGAGGATTTTTACATCTCTCTCTGTCTTCAGCCACTAGCGAGGGACTGGTCCCTGGGGTGGCCTGCAGTAAGAATGGGAGATGAGCACTTGTAGCCATCATACCAAGAAAGCAATTTACACTTCTTTACCTTAATTTATCAGCCTCATCCTCCCTCTCTTCCTTGAATGCTTTAGTGTATTCTTCTGGCCTCTGAAGTTTCAAAATATTTGTTCCAGACAGTTCCTGCCTGTTTAATAGTTGTTTTGGTGGAAGGATTGGGCCCTGGAGCTCCCTTCTCCACTATCTTCCCTTCAAGTAGCATAGCAATTGAAATTTTTGTATATTTCTTTTTTGTAAGCTGAATTGGTCAAGAAAAATAACAAAAGTGGCTTACTTTAAATGTATTAATTCTTTTTATTCTTTAAAATACCCCTGTGATGGTTAAGTTCATGTACAACTGGACTAAGTCTAAGTTTTTTGGTCAAGCAAGCACTGGACTGGCCTCTGAGGGTAAGTTTGTAGATCTAAATCATTTGTCAGTTGGTTGTATCTATTGCTGATTGCACCTACAATCAACAAAGAAGCTTACCTTCAGCAATGAGAGAAGGAAGAATTTCCATCTCTACCTCAGCAAGCCAGCTTCTCCTGGGGGATTCATAGAAATCCTCATCAGATATCCCAGCTTGTGGCCTGCCTTACAGAATTTGGATTTGCCAGTCCTCACAGTCTTGATAGTCAATTCCTGTCAGTTGTTTCTCTGGAGAACCTGACTAATATGTCCCTTAAGAGGCAGGTACTATACTTACCCCCATTTTACATCTGAGAAAATAGATAAATACTTGTGGTTAAGTATTTCTTTTATAAAGTTAAAAATGTTTGATATCTGTATCTCAAAGTGATACAGAAACTGTGACTGGATATCCCCACCTAACCTTTCTCAGTTAAGGAGTAGTGGATGCTATGGTACACACCCAGTAACCCTCCCTCAGCACTGAATCATGCTTCTCCCTGTGGTTGGGGATGTTTAAGGCTGACCCTCACAGCTATGGTCTCTGCTCAGGAGAGCTACCCTCTCCAAGGAAGCCTGTGTCCAGTGGATAATCAATCCAAGTTTTGATTAGCTGACTCCCCTCTGCAAAGGCTCCCTGTGGGATCAGCTGAGGCCTCTGCTGTTACTGCATTATGGCTTAGCTTCTTCCTCTGCCTACTGCTCCCTTCACTCCCATGTGGGTGGGAATCCTGAAAACTCTCTGCAGTGAACTTCCTGCATAGTCTGGCATCTCAGGGAACCCAGCCTGTGTGTACAGTATAGAGTTAAGAATGGCCATCACCAAGGCCCATGGCTTCTGCCCCAGATGAGAACATAAAATGGTCAGAACACCTCTTGTTTGCAGCAGTCACTAGGCCATGCCATGGAATTTGCATGTTGGAGGCAGGCAAATCTCTCTGTGCCTATGTCATATTGGCTTTGCCATATTGCAATCCTTCACTTTCCCAACATTCAGAGGGATAGCATCTTAAGCAGACAGATGGTAGTGCAAATAACATCTGAATGGTGCTTATTACTTTTTTTGATAGGGAATAAGTTGACTAGCTTCTGTCTCTTGCCCAAAATTCCATCTCAGTTAATAAACTCAATGTAAGACATGAAGCGTCTCTGGATTTTCCTTCATACAACTATTTTGTTTCAGAAAATGTAGTTTGAGTTATATATTTTCAGTTTTCATGATAAGTAGTTAGAATTTAATTAGATGCTCTAAAAGATGAAATTTTGATGCTATGATCTCCAGTTCATCTGGTCATCTTGATATGAGTTTTGATGCCACTAGACTTACATCAGTAGCAGACCAGCAGACTTAATACAGTCCCCAAGAGTATGCTTTAGAAATAGACATTACTGTTATTTTCCCACTTTAGCTTTGTAAAGTACGTTTTAAATTTTAATATGGATGAGCCTGCAGAAAATTGCACAAATCTTAGTTATACAGCTTGTTGAATTTTTACAAGTAAACATACCTGTGTAACCAGAACTCAGATCAAGTAAGAGACTGTTCCCAGTATGGTAGTAGGAATCTTAGGATGGCCCCAAGATTTCAGATCCCTGGGTTCATACCTTGTATGTGCCTTGTATGACCTGGAATATGATGGGATATTGCTCCCTTGATTAGGTTACATCATTTGGCAAAGGTGATAGTCTAATCTCTCCCATGATTTTGTTATATTATATAAGACTCCCTCATAGCACACTGGAGAGAGATCTTACTGTTAGCTGACATCATGAGAGGGGCCATGGATCTAGAACATGAGGATGGTTTCTAGGAACTGAGACCAACCACTAGTCAACAGAAAGCAAGAACTGAGAACCTCAGTCCTTCAGCACCAAGGAGCTATTATCTCCAACAATTTGAATGCACTTGGAAGAGGACTCTGAGCCCCAGAAGAGAATGCAGTACAGCCAACACCCACATGTCAACCTGGTGAAACCTGAGCAGAGAATCCAACTATGCAGTTGTGCTGTGCCCAGGTTTAAGACCCACAGGCAAGGTGAGCTAATACGTGGGTATAGTTTTAAGCTGCTAAATTCGTAGAATTTTGGTACACAACAATAGAAAACCAATACACTGAATGATCCAGAAGCTCTCTTTTGCCCTGGTCCAGTCCTCCTGCCAAAGGTAGCCACTCTCCTCACTTCCATCATCATCAATTAATTCTGTCTGTTTTTATTAATTGTATATACATAAAATCATACAGTATGTAGACTTTTGTACTTGGCTATTTTAGCTCAATATTATGATTTTATAATACACCCTGTTGTGTCTAGCAATAGTTTGTTCATTTTCATTATTGTATACTATTCAGTTGTCTAAAGATATCATATTGCTTTAGTCACTTTGTTGTTCGTCCTTTCTGTTATTTCCAGTTCAGCACTGAATAGCGCTGTTATGAACATTCTTATATAAGGCTTTTGGGGAACATATCTTGTATTTCTATACCAAGGAATGAAATAGTAGGGTATTGGCTAAGAACAGCTTTAGTTTGTGTTTGTAAACACAGCCAAATTGTTTACACAGTGGTTGTACCAATTCCAAGCCCACCAGAACAAACTCTGTGTGTTTTCCATAGTCTTCAACATTTGGTGTTGTCGGTTTCAACTTAGCCGTTTTGTGGGTGTGTAGTGTTAGTACTTCAGGGCTTTAATTTACATTTCCCAGATAAATCATGATATTGAACACCTTTTTGTATATTGGCCCTTTGGGTATTCTCATCTGTGAAGCATCTGTTAAAGTCATTTGTACATTTTTCTTTAGCTATTTCTACTATTTTGCATATTTTATATATTCTGGAAGTGCGCCTTTTGTTAAAAAGTATGTATTAAAGATGTGTTCTCACACTCAGTGGCTTGTATCCTCACTCTCTTGATGTTGACTTTGATGATCAAAAGTCGTTTCTCTTAATAGAGTCCAATTTATTATGTCATAGGCTCCCTTCATTCTTTTCAAGAAAATGCCTGTCCAAATCTGCATAACCACAGTTTGTCTGCCATTCTTTAAAATATTAATGTATTGATGTTGCGTGAAAGCAGCGACTAGTTTAGTGCTCACAACTCAATTGCACAAATACCTTCCCTTGAGTCAGCTGCATGCAACCGAAGTTCTTTATACATACTCCCCAGTTTGTCACACAGAATATTAAAAGGTATGAACACAAATTTAATATAATTAATATATTTTTTACTGCTTCCTCAAGGTCATTGTTATGAGATCTGTATCTATATCTATATATCTCGCTATATAACTCTGTCTATATACCTATATCTGCCTCAGGTTTTACTTTCTTAATTGTGAATGCATGGTGAGGAATACAATAGCTGCTTGTACACTTTATTGCCGCTGCCTTAATTTATGCTAAGGTGCCAGCAATTTCATCCACAATGCTTTTGTGCCATTAGTAAAAATATAAACACAGTGGAAAAGGAAGATAACATCTTAGTATTATTATGAAAATAATTTTGGCCTTGCAGACCACTTAAAGGGTCTCGGGGATGCCCAAAGTTCTGTGGATGACACTGTGAGAACTGCTGATTTATTTCTCTCCCCTTTAGCCTAGACCACATTATCTTAATAACCAGAGCTAGGTTTTAATATCCAGAAGTATAAGTTCTCCAACTTTTCTTATTCATGTTTGCCTACAGATTCCCAATCCTCTGTTTCTCTATATACATTTTAGAATCATATTATTATTTTCCACAAATAAAATCTTGCTGGGATTTTGATAGTAAGTGCATCGAATCTGTAGATAGGTTTGGGAAGAACTGAAATCTTAACTATACTTGAGTCTTCCACTCCATAAACATGGTACCATTCCATTCATTTAGGGCTTTTTGGGTTTATCATTAAAATTTTGTCATTTTCATTGTAGAAGATTTGCACAATCTAATCTTTTGCTAGATTCTTGTTATCATTGATTTGTTCCCAGGATATAGACATTCAAGCAGTTTCTTTCTGTTGATCTTGTATGCAGAAACCTTGTTAAATTCATTTATTAATTCCAAGAGTTTTGACTGTATATCCTTTGGATTTTCTATGTCCACAATTGAAGCTTTACAAATAATGATTTTTATTTTTTCCTTTCTGATATCTGTCCCTTTTATTCCATTTTCTTTCCATATGCACTGGTTACATATTTTTTATGAGATAGATCTGTTAGCAATATTCATTTTTGTAACATCTCTGTCCAGGTTTGTTATCTAGGCAATGCTAGCCTCATAAAATGAATTAGGAAATATTGTCTCTTATTCTAGACTTTGAAATAGTTTGTGTAGGATTGGTAGTGTTTTTTCCTTAAATATTTGGGAGTAAACACCATGAAACCAACTGGGCCTAAAGTTTCTACAACGAAATAGTTAAAATAAATAATTCAACATGTTTAATAGGTTTTCTAATCTGTTTTTACAAGTTGTATTTTCTACAAAATCTGTAAATTTTATCCAAGATTCCACACTGATTGGCCTGAAGTTATTTGTAATAATGCCATCTTATTGTCTTTTGATTTCTTTAAGGTCTGACATAATGTCCCTGTTTTACATTCATCATGTTGGTAATTAGCGCAATTAAAAATTTTTTTCTTCATCAGTAAGATCAGATATTTAAATTTTCTTAATCTTTTCAGTCAATTTTAGGCCTTATGGATTTTTTTTCAATTATATATTTGTGTCCTAATTTCATTGATTTCTGTTATCTTTATTATTTCCTTTATTCTACTTGCTTGGATTTAATTTACTGCTATTTTTCTAGAATCTTGAGATGGGCACTTAGATAGATAATTGACTTTTACATTTATTTTCATTTCTAATGTATACATTTAAGTTTATATATTTTCTTTCATGCATTTTTAAGCTGGATCTCACAATTTTAATATTTTATTCTTCATTATCTTTCAGTTCTAAATATTTTCCAATTTCACTTATAACCTACTTTTTGTGACCCATGAGTTATTTATAAGTTAATTGCTTAACTATCAAGCAACTAGGGATTTTCTTGACATTTATTTTTGTTATTTTATGTCTTGATTCAATTGAGGTCAGAGAATACATTATGAATCATTTTAATCTTTTGAAATTTTTTGAATCTTGTTTTATTACTCAGCATATGATCAAATTTTATTGTGTTCCATTAGTACTGGAAAAGAAAGTATGCTCTGTTATTGTTAGGTACAATATTCTATACCTGTCAGTGAAGTTCCTTGCCCACAAGTGACATGGCTGGGACTTGAATGATCCAACATAAAGTTCATGCATTTAACTTTTAAATTCTTCTGCCTGTCATAAAGTCCCAATTTAAACACTGCACTCTAACACAGAAAACTGATAATCCTGTGTTTGGAAACATAGAGTTGGGAGGGAACTTCTTTGGTAATCTTGAGAAGTGTGGGAGGTAAAGCTGCAAGAGTCACTGCACAATTTGCATTTAGGATTAAGTTTATCAGCAAGGCAGACCTGAAATGCCAATTTCAATTGCTGGAGAGACAAAGCCTAAAAGAACTAATTAACTCACAAGACACTCTGTATTAGTTTCCTATTGCTACTGTAACAAATGGCCACAAATTTAGTGCCTTTAAACAGTCTAAATTTATCTTACAGTTCTGGAGGTTAGAAGTTCAATGTGGATCTCACTAGCTTAAAATCAAGGTGTTCTTTCTGGAGACTTTAGGGGAGAAGCTATTTCTCTCCCCCCCCCCCCCCAGCTTCTGGAGGCTGCCTGCATTCTTTGGCTCATAGCCCTTCTCTCCATCTGCAATGCCAACCATGTTGGGCTGACTCCTTCCCATCAGCCATCTCTCTGACTCTCTTCTCTGACCTTCAGACCCCTCTTCCAGTTAACACTGGGAGTTAGGGGGTTGCTATATATAGTTTTTAAAAAAGCACAGAAAGTATGTTTAAATTTATCTAAAGATAGGTGTAAATAATAGATAGATTGATTGATCAATTGGTAGATTGATGGGGAAAGACACTGTTGACCTTGGTTGACTGAAAAGAAAGAAAATGGGCAACTGAAGGAATGGCTTATATGAGAATTATTGAATATATATTTTTATTCCTTAGAATTTTTTCCCTTCATAGGTCTTTTTATTTTTGTATTCAAGACACCCATAAGTGTCTAGGTTGACCCATTGCAATTACAGAAGGCAGATCTTCAGATCCACTGCATGTACCCTCAAGAAGCTGAAGTAGTCTTTTGCATACTAGTTTATGTGCCAGGTTCCTAATGAGTATTGACATTGCCCCAGAACAGCTTGTAGGTGTAATTAAGAAGCTGTACTTTGCAAAGGAAATGCCCAGAATTTCAACAGTATGTCTTCCTGGAAGGGCAGGTTCTGCTATCTCTTCCTTGTCTGCATCAAAAGACTCCAGAGGAATGCAGACACAGTTTGATCCCACTTGTAGAGCAAAGCTTCAAGCGACCAGTCAGCATTTCTAACCTGTTAAGTAGACCACAATTGGACCTTGGCGTTTTTCTGCATCAGAAAGAATACTGTAGTTAAAATGTTTCCAAAGTCTTCTGGTTTGAAAAATACATCAGATGCAAGTATAACATCTTACGGTGGTAGAGCCAGAAGATCAGGAGAGAGATCCATGGTCTCATGTTAGTCCTATGATGCAGACCTGTGTCAACTGCATTTGGCAGCTTTACCAACAAAATTCTAGACAGTAAGACAGCTATGAGCTGTCTGACACTATTACTTTAACACCACACCGGGCAGCCCAAATTCCTGGAAGCTACAATCTAACAAAAGTTTTAAAAGACGGCATTTCAAAGTTGTGCTTAAGACTGCAAAGAGTTTTGGATCTTATTCAACATTTCATCCTTCCATTGATCTTTGACAAGCACAGGTTCAATGTGTAAATATACTCTTGGTCTTGTCAGTCTATAAAATACATGTATATTTTAATTTACTTAAACATTGCTTTGCGGTAGAAAGCAGGCTTTAGGTTTATTATAAAAATCATTTCCTTGTGATTCCTAGTATAATTACTAGAAAAAAAATAAGAACTTGTTACCAGAAGTTATACCAACTATATTCCCATTTTAATATTCAAATGAAATTGGAAATTAAAGAGCATTATTTTTTTTAAGATTTATTTTTTATTTATTACATATCCCCCCCTTTCTGCTTGTTCTTGCTGTGTTCATTTTTGCGTTCTTCTGTGTCTGCTTGTCTCCCCCTACTGTGATGACCCGCCAAGTCAGCTCACTGCGCGGCGGCCTGCCTGCTCATGGTGGCTTGCCCTGCTTGCGGGGGCTTGCCTTCTCAAGGCGGTCTGTCTGCTCGAGGAGGCCCCGGGAACCGAACCTGGGGCCTCCTATGTGGTAAACCGGTGCCCTACCAACTGGGCTACAGCCGGCCCCCTTAAAGAGCATTATATTTTGCAACTGAATTAAATGTATTGCTTCCAAACTCAATGTATGCCCTAGGCAGTTTCATTGTTTAGGATGCACAGGAAAGTAGTTTTAGGACACTAAATTTTCCTGATTTTAAATTTTCTATTAGCATAATCTATAAATAAGAAGCTTCTAATTCTACAAGATGCCAGAGCTCTATATTTAAAAGTTCCACAGGTGACTAGATTAGTTAAGAACTAATAGTTGTCACTGGGTAATCAAGTACCTATTCTTTTTTTTTTTTTTGTTACATATCCCCCCCTTCTGCTTGTTCTTGCTGTGTTCATTTTTTTTTTTTTTTGCATTCTTCTGTGTCTGCTCTGTCTCCCCTCGTTGCAGCGATGCGCCGAGTCAGGTCACCATGCAGGCAGCTCTGCTCCTTTCGTGGGCGGGTCTGCTTCCATTCACGGGCAGGTCTGCTTCTGTTCATGGGCGGCTCTGCTCCATTCTCGGGCGACTTACCCTGCCCGTGGTGGCTTTGCCCTGCCCGTGGCAGCTTTAAAACATTTTGTTTTGTTTTTGTTTTTTTTCGGGAGGTCCCGGGGATTGAACCCAGGTCCCTCCATATGGGAGATGGATGCCCTACCATTTGAGTCACATCCACCCCCCTCAAGTACCTATTCTTAAAAATCATTTTAAGTGAATAATTCTTTGACATTAAGTATTGACAATACTGTGTAACTTTCACCATTATCTATTTTTGGCCTATTTTTATCATTTCAAAACAAAAACCCATGCAAATTTAGCCATAATTCCCAAATCTTCCCACCTTCACCCTGCTAAACACTATTCTGCTTTCTGAATTTTCTTATTTTAAATATTTCATATAAGAGAAATCATACCATATTTGTCATTTTGTGTGCGACTTATTTCACTCAACATGGTATCTTCAAGGTTTATCCATTTTCTATCATGTACCACACAGTTCACTCCTTTTCATGCTGAATAATATCCTATTGTTTGGATATAACTATAACACATTTTGTTTACTCATTCATCAGCTGTTTTTCTCATGGGTTGTTTCTCTGCACACTCACAGACACTTGTTATTTTTAAAAATAAGGGCCATCCTAGTGGGTGTGAAGTGGTATGTCATTGTAGTTGTAATTAGCATTTTTCTTTTTTTTTTTTTTAGATACCTTGCCTGGGGATTAAACCCAGGACCTCATATGTGGGAGCTGGTGCTTAACCACTGAGCTACATCAGTTCCCCAGCATTTCTTTAATGGCTAATGATATTGAGCATCTTTTCACACATTTATTGGCCTTTTGAATATCTTCTTTGGAGAAATGTCTATTCAATCTTTGGCCCATTATTTAATTGGGTTCTTTGAACTTTGTTGCTGAGGTCTAGAAGCTTTAAATTTTTTTTCTTCTTTCTTTTTAATGTATTGAAATATATCACTCATATACATAAACATATATAAACAATAAGTGTATATTAATAGTTGTGAACTTACAAAACAAACGTATATAACATCATACAGGGCTCTCATAACGCACCCCACTACCAATACTTTGATTTCTGTGAAACATTTTTAACTAATGACAAAAGAGCATCCTTAAAATATTACTAATAACCAAAGTATCTTACATTTGTTGTATTTTCCCCCAACCCACCCTATTATTATTTTTATATCATTTATACATGAACATACATAAACAATAAGTGTATAGTAAAAGCTGTGAACTTAGAAAACAAACATGCATAACATCATACTGTGGTCCCATATATCAACCCGCCACCAACACTTTGCATTGTTGTGAGATATTTGTTACAAATTATGAAAGAATATTGTCAAGATTTTACTACTAACTAAATCTTACATTTGGTGTATTTTCCCCCCAACTTACTCTATTATTTTTTTAAAATATATTTTTATTACAGAAGTTGTGAACTTACAAAACAACCAATCATGCACATGTGCAGAATGAGTTCTAGAAGTTTAAAAAATATATATTCTAGATATTAAACCCTTAACAGATATATAGTTTCTAAATATTTTCTCACATTCTGTAGGTTGTCTTTTCATTTCCTTGATATGTCCTTTGATGCACAAAAATTTTTGAGTTTGATGAAGTGCATTTTATCTATTTTCTCTTTTGTTGTTGGATGTAGGCAACATCCTTTCCCTACTATAAGGTCCTGAAGATATTTCCCTGTTTTTTTTTTTTCGTTGTTGTTGTTAAGCATTTTATAGTATTAGCTCTTATATTTAGGTAGTTGATGTATTTTGCACTAATGGTGAGATATAGGAGTCCACATTCCTTATTTTGCATGTGGATTTTCAGTTGTCAGCACACCATTTGTTGAAAAGGCTATTCTTTTCCCATTGAATGAACTTGACACCCTTGTTGAAATTCAACTGGCTATAGATATGTGTTTTTAGCTGTGGACTCTAAATTCTAGTCCATTGGTCTATAGGGCTATCCTTATACCCATGCCATATTGTTTTAATTACTATAGCTTTGCAGTATATTTTGAAATCAAGAAGTTTGAGTCTTTCAACGTTGTTCTTCTTCAAGATTGTTTTGGCTATTTGGGGTCCCTTGTAATTCCATATGAATTTGAGGATCAATTTTTCTATTTCTGTAAAAAAGGCTGCTGGAAATTCGATAGGGTTTGCATTGAATTTGTAATCGCTTTTGGTAATACTTACATCTGAACAATATTAAATCTTCTAATCCATGAGCATGGGACATGTTTCCATTTATTTGGGTCTTTAAGTTCTTTTAGCAATGAAGTTACTAATTTACTTTTACTTTTCAGTGTCTAAATATTTCATCTTCTTGGTTAAATATATCTAGGTATTTTTTTCTTTTAGATGCTATTTTAAATTGAATTGTTTTCTTGATTTCTTTTTTGGATTGTTCATTGCTGGTATATAGAAATCCAATTGAGTTCTGCAAATTTATATTGTCTCCTGCAACTTTGCTGAATTTGTTTATAGTTCTAGTATATTTCTTGTGTATTCTGTGGGATTTTCTATCTATAAGACCATGCCGTCCGCAAATCGGGACAATTACTCCTTTCTAATTTAGATGATTTTATTTCTTTCTCTTGCCTTATTGCTCTGGCTAGAATTTCCAGTACATGGTTGAGTAATGGCAGTGACAGCAGACATCTTTGTTTTGTTCCTGATCTTAAGGGAAAAACTTCAAGTCTTTCACCATTGAGCACAATGTTGATGGTGGGTTTTTCATAAATGCACTTTATCATGTTGCACAAGTTCACTTCTATTCCTAGTTTTCTGAATGTGTTTTTCATGAAATGATGTTGGGTTTTGTCAAATGCCTTTTCTGCAGTAATTGAGATGATCATATGGGTTTTTTCTTTTATTTATTGTTATAGTGCAGTGTATCAATTAATTTTCTTATGTTGAAGCATCCTTGCTTCCTTGGAATAAATCTCACTTGTTAATGGGGCATAATCCTTTTAATATCCTGTTGGATTTGGCTTTCCAATATTGTGTTGAGGATTTTTGTATCTATATTCATAAGGGACGTTGGTCTGGAATTTTATTTTCTCACAATGTCTTCATTTGCCTTTGGTGTCAGGTTAATACTGGTTTCCTAAAATGAGTTAGAAAGTAACCCTGCCTCTTCTAGTTTTTGGAAGTGTTCAAGAAGGATTAGCATTAAATTGCCCTCTTATAATCCTTTTTATTTTTATAAGGCCAGTAGTAATGCCCCTCTTTCATTACTGATTTTAATGTACGCTTTCAGAGTTATGGATGGCCTCCTGAGCATTCCCATAAGTTTTTGCATGTTGTATTTTCATTTTCATTCATCCCAAGATGTATTTTAAATTCCCTTGTGATTTATTCTTTTAAATAGTGTGTTGTTTAATTCCACATGTTTGTAAATTTTCCAGTTTTCCTTTTGTTATTGATTTCTAGTTTTGTTCCATTGTGGTTTGTGAAGATACATCATATAATTTCAATACTTTTAATTTATTAATATTTGATTTGTAGCCTAAAAATTTTCCATCCTAGAAAATGTTCCACATACACTTGAAAAGAATGTGTATTCTGCTGTTGTTCATGAAGTGTTCTATATATGTCTATTGGGTGTAATTGGTAAAAAGTGTTCAAATCTTCTATTTCCTTATTGATCTTCTGTTTAAATATTCTATCAATTATTGAAAGGGGTTCATTGAAGTCTCCCACTCTTGTTGTAGAACTATTTATTTCTCAAGTTTGCTTCATATGTACTGGGGCTCTGTTGTGAGGTGCATATATGTTTATAATTGTTATATCTTCTTGCTGTATTGGAACTTTTATCAATATGTGGCATGCTTCTTTATCTCTTGTAATCTTTTTTGACTTAAATTCTATTTTGTCTGACAATAATATAGCCACTCCACCTCTTTTTTGATTATTGTTTACATGGAATATCTTTTTCCACCCTTTTACCTTTAGCTTCTTTGTGTCTTTATACCTAAAGCAAGCCTCTGGTAGTCAACATAAAGATTCTCTTCTTTCTTTTTCTCTTTTAAAAGTTATTTTCTTATATGTTACCTTTGTAATTAAAATTAACATCTTAAACTAGCCTAGTTTGACTAGTAATAACCAAATTTCAGTGGTTTACAAATTCTCTACTCCTCTATATTTTAATCCTTTACCTTAATGTTATGTGTCAAATTATAACTTTATACATTGAATGCCCATGAACATAGATTTTACATGTTATTTTATGTATTTGCCTATTAGGTAATATGAGAAGGAAAAGAGCAATCACAAACCAAATGTGCAAAAATACAAGAATTTATATTTACCTATGTAGTTACCTTTACCAATGTCCTTTATTTCTTCTGTGACCTCACTTACTGTCATTTCAATCGCTGTACTTTGCAACTCCAAAATTTGTTTGGTGTCTTTTTATAGTTTCTATCTCTTTATATTTTGTTCAGATAACATTTTCCTAATTTTCTTTAGTTCTTTGTATATGGATTCCTTTAGCTCATTGAACATATTTAAGGCAGTTGATTTAAAGTCTTTCACTAAAATTTCCAATGTATGATCTTCCTCATGGATGGTTTCTGGAAATTTCTTTTTCCTGTGAATGGACCATACTTTCCATTTTTGTGTGTGTGCATGTTTTGTCATTTTTTGCTAAGAAATGGACATTCTGAGTATTATGTTATTACTCTGGAAATCTAGGTCTCCCCCTCCTCTGGGATTGCCAGTTTGTTGCTGCTGTTGTTGTTGAGGGATGGAATCATCAATTGTGACTTTACCAAACTCTTTTTGCTTCCAAACTGGAAAGGGAAAGGGAAAAGAGGAAAAAATTAGACACTTGTTCTTTAGGACTCCTCTATTGCCTCAGTGGAGGGGTATTGGGGGAGGTTGGAACAATGGCTGCCCTTAGAACTGGCCTCCTAGTGATCTGAACTAGCTGATCAAAAGTGATCAGCAATCAGACCATTAATCCCTGGATTTTGGAAGACTAGTTCCTTATAGTCCACCCTGGCACCAGAAGGCTGCACTAGGAGCCTGGGCTGCAGTCCCCACTGTTGACTGAGATGGTTCGGTGGTGCAAACAAAGAGGCGTCAGACAGGTTGATGAGACGAACAGTGGGCTGTAGCTCACTCAGGCATACACAGCACTGAGTGGCTGCTTGCTTAGCCCTTTTATTGGTGTTGCAGCTATAATTAACTCTTGTGTCTCTAAGCATGATTTTTTTCTGCCTAAACTAAACTAAAGTTCTTGTTTTTATTAGCATATTTCCTTTTAGACCTAACATTCTATTCTGTTCCCAGCTCTATCTTAAATCAGTTACTCTCTGTGCTTGTTTAGTCCAAGGAACTGTTTTCAGTTCCCAGACCTTGGTTCAAGGAACTGTTTTCAGTTCCAAGACCTTGTTCTCATTTTCGGGTTTAGCATACACACCCTTCATCTTCCTTTTTCTGCCTTCACCCCACTACTGCCTGCCAGGTGTTTGTAGATTGGGAGATTGTAGTCTCAGCACAGAGGGTAAAATTCACCAATACTTATTGCAATTTATCTTTCACTTCCTCCAGCTTTTCCTGCAGCACAGTGTTGTACTAGGTTCCTGAGTTTCAAAGTTTTGATTCAGATAGTTCCTGTAAGTTCAATACTTGTTTGGGTAAAGAATCAATTCCTGGAGCTTCCTTCTCTTCCATCTTCCAATAGTCTTCTCCTGATCCTTTGAAAACTTTTTTGAAACACTTTCAAACTTATAGGACAGTTGCAAAAATAATACAAAATTCTTACAGAGAACTCCAATATACTTTTCACCCAGATAACCAGAACCATCAACTTTTTGCCTTCAAGTTTGTTGTTAAGATACATGCTATTTCATATAAACTCTTTTATTATTTTTAAAGTTTTTTGCTTCTAAGTTTTTGTTAGAAAAGTTTTAGGTTTTCAGAAATATTATGTCTAAAATATAAAAAGTACAGAGTTCTCATATACCATCCTATTATTAACACCTTGAACTACTGAGGCATGCATGTTATAATTCATGAAAGAATATTTTTATAATTGTACTATTAATTATAGTCTACAATTCAAAGTTGTCTTCATTGTGTTGTACATTGCTATGATATACAATTAACTCTAATAGAAATTCTGTACAATTTAAGCATTAACTCATTTTTCCATACCCCAAAACCAGCTCCTGGAACCCTATATTCTAGATTCTTACTCTATGAATTTACTTATGCTAATTATTTCATATCAGTGAGATCGTACAATATTTGTCTTTTTGTGTCTGGTTTATTTCACTCACCATGATGTCTTCACAATTCATCCATGTTGTTGCATGAATCAGAACTTCATTCCTTATAATGCTGAATAATATTCCATTATATGTATATACCACATTTTGTTTATCCATTCATTGGTTGATGGACATTTGGGTTGCTTCCACCATTTGGTAATTGTGAATAATGTTGCTATAAACATTGCTGTGCAAATATCTGTTCAAGTTTCTGCTTCCAATTTTCTTTCACAGTGGAGGTACAATTTTATGTTTAGACCAGCATTGAATGAGTGTTCCTATTTCTCCACATCCTCTCCAACACTTGTGATTTCCTGTTTTTTTTTCCCATTTTTCTTTATTTTATAAGAAGATTTAAATTACATAAATTTTACATTGAAAATATAGGGGATTCCCATATGCCCCACCACCTCCCCTTCCCACACTTTCCCCCATTAACAACATCTTTCATTACTGTGGTTCATTTGTTACAATTGACAAGGAAATTTTGAAGAATTTCTGCTACCCGTGGTCTATAGTTTACATTATGGTTTACACTTTGCATTGCACAATTTTATAAGTTTTGACAAAATGTATAATGGCCTGTATCCATCATTGCAATATCATATAGAACGATTCCAATGTCCCAAAAATGCCACATGTTATATCTATTCTTCCCTCTCCCTTCCATCAGAATCTCTGGTGACCACCATCAATATCAATGCTACAAGTTCTTCCATTACTAGAATAATAACATCTACTTTGGTCCATAGTTGCATTCCCCCCCATGTTTGTTCATTCCCCAATCTTGAGGATTTTTGGATGGTGATGCCAACTCTGCTTAGATCTCATGATCCCATGGGGCAGATTGATGGAACTGTCTTGCTTGCAGTTGTAGATACTCTCTGTTTCTTGGGATGGGTGTTGTCCATCATCATCCTTTTGTTAGTTGTCCTGGGTGAGCCTGATGAATTACAGAGTAGGTATTGGCTACAACTCTGCTGAGATTCAGGGCTCAACTGGCATATGAACAACCCTAAGATTTAACTCTCTGGGACATATACTTAATGGGTTTAGTGCCATTTATAGGTTCAAATAAAAGGGGCAGAAGAACAATATGTAGGAAAATTGTAAATGAGTCTAACTCTGACACATTGGGGTGATAGACTATCATATATTCCAAGGTAAGGCCTAATGGCAGGATGCCGAATTCCTGGGGTTGTCTGCCCTGCCTATAGTGTCTAGATGTCTCTAGAGCCCTCAGGAGAAAGCTTGCTTGAGGCACTGTTTACTGTGGCAGTCAGTGAGATCCTCCTGAGATGCGCTTTAGCATAACTTCTGGAATGACCTCCCGACTCACTTTGAAGTCTCTTAATCATAAAAACTTTTTTGTATTTAATACATCCCCTTTTTAGTTTAGATCTTTTTCCAAATGCATTCCTGGTTAGCATTTGGTATTAATCCCTTGGTGCCAGGGAGACTCATCCTTGGGAGTTATGTTCCATGTAGGTGGGGAAAGGCAGTGGGTTTATATTGTGAATTTGGCTCAGAGAGAGGCCACATTTGAGCAACAAGGTTTTCAGGAGGTAACTTTTAGGCAGCAGATATCATTAGGCTAAGTTTCAATTTCACAAGAACAAGGTTCATAAGACAAGCATCAGTATCAAGGGCCTGGCATATTGGTCTATCCTCCTTTGCTAGCACTGCCCACATACTCTAGAGATTCTTGCCACTCTATGAGAGAATGTAGCAGGACTCCCCAGGACAGGAATTCAATATTCCATTGATTATTGTGTGGGTCTCCACCCACCAAGAATACATTCATATTCCACAGAGGCAAGTGCCAGGTGCCTCCCTTCCCATACATACTCCTACTACCGATACCCTGAACCAGTAATCCTCCTCTGTCATAGTTGCAACCCTTCTGTGATCCAAAACCTCCTCAAAAACAAAGCTAAAAAATTTTTTTTCTTTTTCATTGTGCTTTTCATCACCACTTGATCTGTAATCTTTTATGTATTTTGACAATTTCTTCTGTATGTTCCCCCACTGTCTTATTTTTCACTTTATTTTCAAAGAAGTTTTAGGTTACAGAAAAGTCACAGAGAGAATTTAAGGGATTCCCATATATCCCACCCCTCAACCTCTCATATTTCCCCCTTTTAATAACATCTTATATGAGAATGGTACATTTGTTACAATATATCAAATATTGAAACATTTCTATTAGCTATGGTCAATGGTTTACATTATGGTTCAGGTTTTGCACCATACACTTTTACAGGTTTTGACAAAACCTGTAAAATGCCCTGTATTTGTCATTACAAAATCATGCAGATATGCCCTAAAAATGCCCTATGTTCCATCTGTTCTTCCCTCCATGGAGGGAAATAATGGAGTAATATTCCATTGTATGTATATACCATATTTTGACTATCCATTCATCTGTTGATGGACAATTGGTTTGTTTTCAACTTTTGGCAATAGTGAACAATGCTGCTATGAACACTGGTGTGCATGTATCTGTTCATGTCCCTGATTTCAATTCTGGGTATATACCAAGCAGTGGGATGGCTGTTTCGTATGGCAATTCTCTAGTTAGCTTCCTGAGGAACTGCCAAACTGTCCTTTACAATGGCTGCACCATTCTACATTCCCACCAGCAGTGGATAAGGGTTCCCATTCCTCCACATCCTCTCCAGCACTAATAGTCCTCTGTTTTTTTAAATAGCTGCCAGTTTAATGGTTGTAAGATGATATCTCATTGTAGCTTTGATTTGCATTTCCCTGAGATAGTGATGTTGAGAATCTTTTCATGTGCTTTTTTAGCCATTTGTATTTATTCTTTGGTAAAGTATCAATTCAAATCTCTTGCTCATTTTTAAAATGGGTTGTTTGTCCTTTTATTTTTGAGATGTAGGATTTCTTTATAAATGTAGAACATGAGATCCTTATCAGATAAATGGTTTCCAAATATTTTCTTCCATTGAGTAGGCTGCCTTTTTGCTCTCTTGGGTGTTTTATCCTTTGAAGCACAAAAGTTTTTAATTTTGAGAAGTTCCCATTTATCTATTTTTTCTTTTGTTCCTCAAGCTTTGGGTGTAGAGATTATGAAACCGTTTCCTACTACAAGATCACGTAGATGCTTCCCTACATTATCTTCTAAAAGTTTTAGGGCCTGTAATGGTTTGACAGTTTTATGTAATTATGAATTCCAAAAATATAAATTGAATCATGCTTGTAGACCGATCTCTTAATCTGGGTGTGATTGGGGTGTTAACTGCCACGTCAGTGGGACATTGAGCCCCACCCCTCGGTGGGTGTGGTCTCAAGTATAAAAGGTTAGACAAAAGACAGATTTGAGAAGCAGATTTGAGAAGCAGTTCTGATGTTGGAGAGGAGTGCTCCTGGAGAAGACAAGTGAGCCATTCTGATAGTCTACAGCTGGCCTTGTGGAGAGATGCAAAGCACAGAGAGCCTCATGGTCTACAGCTGAACTTGTGGAGGAAACAGAAGCTAAGCCCGGAGAGAAACACAGCCCTGGGAACAGAGGAACCCAGAAGCCTGAGCCCTGGAGGTATCGGCAGCTGTCTTGCTCCAACACGTGGACTTTGGTGAGGGAAGAAACTTATGCTTTGTGGTCTGGTAACTGTAAGCTTCTACCCCAAATAAATACCCTTTATAAAGACCAACCAATTATTGGTATATTGTGAAACACCCCTTTGGCTGTCTAATACAGGGCCTTAGTTTTTATATTTAGGTCTTTGATCTATCTTGAATTAATTTTTATATAGGGCATGAGATGGTGATCCTCTCTCATTCTTTTGGATATGGATATCAGGCTCTACCAACACCATTTGTTGAAGAGGCCATTTTGTCTCAGTTGTGTGGGCATGGTGGCCTTGTCAAATATCAGTTGACCATTTATGTAAGGATCTATATCAGAACTCTCAATTTATTTCTATTGACCAATATGTCTATCCTTGTGCCAATACCATGCAGTTTTGACCACTGTAGCTTTGTAGTATGCTTTAAAGTCAGGTAGCGTGATTCCTCCAATTTTGTTTTTCTTTCTCAATATGTTTTTGGTATTCGGGGTCCCTTGCCCTTCCAAACTAAATTTCCTATTTTGAATTTCCAATTCAGTAAAAAAAATGCCATTGTAATTTTTCTTGGGATTGCATTAAATCTAAATATCAATTTGGGTAGGACCGATACCTTGATGATGTTTAGTCTTCCAATCCATGAACATGGAATATTCTTCCATATATTTAGGTCTTCTTTGACTTCATTTAAGAATGTTGTGAAGTTTTCTGTGTACAAGCCCTTTACATCTTTAGTTAAGTTTATTCCTAGATATTTGATTCTTTTTTTCCTTGATATCCCCGCAGATTGCTCATCATTAGTGTGCAGAAATGCTACTGAGTTTTGCATGTTGATCTTATACACTGCTCTTTTACTGAATTCATTTATCAGCTCTAGAACATTTTTTTATAGATTTCTAAGGGCTTTCTACATATAAGATCATGTCATCTGCAAATATTGAAATTTTTACTTCTTCCTTTCCAATTTGGTTGCCTTTTACTTTTTTCTTGCCTAAGTACCCAAGCCAGTACTTCTAACACAATGTCAAATAAGCAGTGACAGTGGGCATCTTTGTCTTGTTCCAGATCTTAGAAGGAAAGCCTTTAGCAATTCACCATTAAGTATGATGTTAGTTGTGAGTTTTTCCTATATAACTTTTATCATGTTCAAAGAGTTTCCTTCTATTCCTATCTTTTTAAGTGTTTTTTTTTTTAATTAAGAAAGGGTGCTGTATTTTGTCAAATGCTTTTTCTTCATCAGTGGAGATGATCATGTGATTTTTTTTCCCGTCAATCTGTTAATGTGGTGTATAACATTGATTGATTTTCTTATGTTGAACTATCCTTACATACCAAGGGTGAAACCCACTTGGTCATGGTGTATAATTTGTTTGATTTGTTGTTTAATACAATTATCAAGTGTTTTGTTGAGGATTTTAGCATCTAAGTTCATTATAGAGATTAGTCTGTAGTTTCACTTTCTTGTGGCATCTTTATGTGGCTTTGGTATTAGTGTGATGTTGGCATCATAGGATGAGTTAGACAATGTTCCCTCCACTTCTATTTCTTGAAAGAGTTTAAGGAGGATTGGTGTTAGTTCTTTCTACAATGGCTGGTGGAGTTCACCCATGAAGCCAACTGGTCCTGAGCATTTCTTTGTTGGGAGATATTCCATGATTAATTCAATCTTGTTACTTGTGATTGGTCTGTTGAGTTAATCAACTTCTTCTTTTGTCAGTGTAGGTTGCTTGTGTGTTTCTAGAAATTTGTCCATTTCATCTAAGTTATATATCTTGTCAGCATATAATTTAAAAAGTATCCTCTTATAATACTCTATATTTCTGTGGGATCTGTGGTGATATCCACTCTCTCATTATTTTGTTTTATGTATTTGCATCTTCTTTCTTTTTTTCTTTGTTAGTGTAGCTAAGGGTTTGTCAATTTTATTAATCTTTTCAAAGAACTAGCTTTTGGTTTTGTTAATATTTTCTAGTGTTTCCTTATTTTCAATTTCATTTAGCTCTGCTCTTATCTTTGTTATTTCTTTCTTTCTACTTGATTTGGTATTAGTTTGTTGTTCTTTTTCTAATTCCTCCCAATGCGCAGATAGGTCTTTCATTTTAGCTCTTTCCTCTTTTTTAATATAAGGCATTTATGGCTATAAATTTCCCTGTCAGCACTGCTTTTTCTGCTTCTCATCAGTATTGATACATTGTTTTGTCATTTTCATTGGTTTCAAGGTATTTACTGATTTTTTTTTTAAGACAAATTTTTATTTTTTAAAAAAATACTTAGATTACATAAGAGTCACAGAAAAAATACATGGAATTCCTATTTGCCTTGCTCCCTGCCCCTCCCACATTTTCCCACATTAAGAACATCCTTCATTAGTGTAGTATATTTGTTACAACTGATGAACACATTTTGGAGCATTGCCAATAAGCATGAATTATAGTTTACATTGGAGTTTATACTCTCCCCCCCACATTTTTGTAAGCTATGGCAAGATATACAACAGCTTGTATCCATCATTGCAATGTAATTTAGGACAATTCTCAAGTCCCAAAAATGCCTCCATATTACAACTGTTCCCCCTCCCCCTTCAGAATGTCCAGTGGCCACTGCCTCCACATCATTGATATAAGTTCTTCCATTGCTAGAATCACAGTAAGTCTATAGAAGAATACCAATAATCTACTCCAGTCCATCATTCCTTCCCCAATCCTGAGGATTCTGGGATGGTGATGCCCACTCCATCTCTAATTGAGAGGGAGCTTATATCCCACGGGGCAGATGGATGAAACTATCTTTCTTGCAGTTGCAGACTCTTTTTGTTCCTTAGGAAGGGCATTGTCCATCATCATCTCCTTGTTGTCATCCTGGGTGAGTCCAATGAACTGGAGAGTAGGCATTGCAAACTCTGTAGAGATTCAGAGCCCAGCTGGCCCATGTACAGCCCAAAGATTTAAGTCTCTTAGACATACATCTATCAACTCTAGTACTAACTATAGGTTCAAATAGAAGTGGCAGAAGAACCACATATAGGGAAACCACAAATGAGACCAACTCTGTCACACTGGGGAGCAAAATTCCAAAATAGGGCCCACTGGCAGGGCACCAAACTCCTGAATTGTTTGCACTGCCTATAGTGTCTGGATGTCTCCAGAGCCATCAGGAGCCATGCTATTTGAGGCAGTATTTACTTTGGATGTCAATGAGACCCTGCTGAGACGTGTATAAGCATAACCTCTGGAATGAATTTCTAACTCACTTTGAAGTCTCTTAGCCATATAAACTCATTTGCCTTAAACTTTTCCCCATTTGGTCAAGGTCTGTTTCCAATTGCATTGCTAATTGGTGCTTGGTAGTAATCACTCAGTGCCAGAGAAGCTCATACCCAAGAGTCATGTCCCATGCTGGGGGGAAGGTAATGCATTTATATGCTGAGTTTGGCTTAGAGAGAGGCCACATTTGAGCAACAAGGAGACTTTCAGGAGGTATCTCTTAAGCACCCTCTAATACTAGGCTAAGTTTCAATTTCAAAAGTAAAGATTCATAAGTACAGTCAGCAATATAAAGGGCCCGTGAATGGACCATCTTCCTTCACTAGTCACTGCCCCTATACTCAGGGGATTCCTACTGTTCCATTAGAGAATGTGGCAGAGCTCCCCAGAATGGGAATTTGATATTCTTTCAGTTATTGTGTGAATCTCCACCCATTGTGACAATGCCCCATGAACACTTGAACACATTTATGTGCCTTATAGGTATGCCCCAGATGAACCTCCTCCCATTATCCCCCATCACTGACACCCCACACCAATGATCCTCCTGTCACAGTTGTAACCATTCTGTGATCCAAAACCTCATCGAAAATGAACCCAACAAAATAAACAAATACAATTAATAAGAAAATGAAATAATAACAATAGATTTAAAAATAAGAAGTAAAATATAAAAAAATTAAAACAAATTTGGAGTAATAAAAAATAATGAGGGGCTGGCTGTAGCCCAGTTGGTAGGGCACTGGTTTACCACATAGGAGGCCCCGGGTTCGGTTCCCAGGGCCTCCTTGAGCAGGCAGACCGCCTTGAGAAGGCAAGCCGCCGTGGGCAGGGCAAGCTGCTGCGGGCAGGGCAAAGCTGCCACCGGCAGGGCAAGTCCCTGCGGGCAGGGCAAGCCCCTGTGAGCAGGCAGGCCACCGCAAGGTGAGCTGACTTGGCGGGTCGCCGCAGTGAGGGGGGGACAAGCAGACACGGAAGAACGCAAGAATGAACACAGCAAGAACAAGCAGAAAGGGGGAGGGATATGTAATAAATAAAAAATAAAATAAAATAAAATAAAATTACTTTTCTAAAAAAAAATAATGAGAAAAAAATATTTAAAAAACTTTTGACATTATATCTTTCATCATTGTAAGATCTCTTGTCTTGTATGTACAGTGACATTTTCTTCTGTTTATTCCCCCAGTGTCTTATTTTTTCACTTTGTGCTCAAAGAAGCTTTAGGTAACAGAAAAATCACATACAGAATTTAGGGGATTCCCATATACCCAACATCCTCCCCTTTTCCCCTTTTCCCCTATTAATAACGTTTTACATGTGGATGGTGCATTTGTTACAATTGATGTACAAATATTGAAACATTGTTACTAACCGTGGTCAATGATTTACATTATGGTTTTGGATCATACACTTTTATATATATTTTTATATATTTTGGATCATACACTTTTATAAATTTTCATGAAACTTAACTTGGCCTGTATCCATCATTGCAAGATCATATACAATTCCATCATCCCCAAAATGCCCCATATGCCATCTATTCTATTCTTCCCTTCCCCTCCCCTCAGGACCCATGGCAAGCACCAAGCTTCACTCCTTGAAGAACAAGATTCATAATTACTTGCAACAACATTGAGGGCTTGACATTTTGGTCTGTCCTCCCCTATTAAGCTCTGCCTATGCTCTCCAGAGGCTCCCGCTCCTCTATTTGAGAACATAGTAGGACTCCCCAGGATTGGAGTCCAACACCCTCCTGCTTATTATGTGGGTCTCCACTCACTGATACAACCCACTATGACAAGAGGAACACTCACACACACCCTAGAGGCCTGCCCTGTCCCACATATCCCCCACATCCAACACCCTAAACCAGTAACCCTCCTCTGCCATGTTTGCTAAAAGAACATTCCCAACTTTGTAGTTTCAAGCACATACCTGCAAATCCCCTGAGTTCACCTGTTCCTGCGGTATAAGCCCCAAAAACCTTAAAGCCCAAACCGGCCGGAAAAGTGAAAGTGAAATGCCAAAATGGCCCGCCGCTCGAGGGGGGCCCAAGTCCTTCTGATCGAGGCCCAGCCCGTGGACGGTGTGAGGCCGGTAGCGGCCCCCGGCGCGCCGGGCCCGGGTCTTCCCGGAGTCGGGTTGCTTGGGAATGCAGCCCAAAGCGGGTGGTAAACTCCATCTAAGGCTAAATACCGGCACGAGACCGATAGTCAACAAGTACCGTAAGGGA
>PVKH010002236.1:0-27727 GCA_004027955.1 Chaetophractus vellerosus
GCTCGACTACGGCGACACGGTGTGGCTGCGGCTGCACGGCGCGCCGCAGTACGCGCTCGGCGCGCCGGGCGCCACCTTCAGCGGCTACCTGGTGTACGCCGACGCCGACGCGCCTGCGCGAGGCCCGCCCGCGCCGCCCGAGCCGCGCTCGGCCTTCTCCGCGGCGCGCACGCGCAGCCTCGTGGGCTCGGACGCTGGCCCCGGTCCCAGGCATCGGCCGCTCGCCTTCGACACGGAGCTAGTCAACATCGGCGGCGACTTCGACGCGGCGGCCGGAGTGTTCCGTTGCCGCCTGCCGGGCGCATACTTTTTCTCCTTCACGCTGGGCAAGCTGCCGCGCAAGACGCTGTCGGTAAAGCTGATGAAGAACCGCGACGAGGTCCAGGCCATGATTTACGACGACGGCGCGTCGCGGCGCCGCGAGATGCAGAGCCAGAGCGTGATGCTGGCACTGCGGCGCGGCGACGCCGTCTGGCTACTCAGCCACGACCACGACGGCTACGGCGCCTACAGCAACCACGGCAAGTACATCACCTTCTCCGGCTTCCTGGTCTACCCCGACCCGGCCCCCGCCGGTCTGCCGGGTCTCGGGCCCGCGGAGCTCTGAGCCCCGGCCGGGAGAAGAGCCCGGGAGCGGCCAGAGGCGTGCATGCCGAGCCGGGGCCGCGGCCCGAAAGTCCCGCTGGCGCGAGCAGGACGGCCTGCCTAGCGCGGCTGGACTCTGCCAATAAAGTGGGCCTGCGCCGGCGTCTGTCTGCCCCGGGTCCTGCGCTCTGCCTTCACTGCGACGCTTCTGCCCCGGGTCGGACAGTTGGAATTGGCCCTGGGAGGGCAAGGAGGTGGGAATTTGAATCCTACTCGCCTGACCCGTGTGGGCATCCCCTTCACGTTCATTTCCAGTCATTCCCACAGTCTCTCTGTTCACCCTCCCCATGGGTCTGACTCCTCCCCATTTGGCCTAGATCTCATTCTTAGGACTCGGTTGATTCTTTTTCTGGGACAAGTGACAACACCCCACTATCCAAGGCCCTGCACTGGGGTATGGGTGTCAAGGAAACAGAGCATTCCTTCTAACAGAAGAGTGTGGGGATGGGATGAGAAGTTGATAACCTCCTGGTTGCCTTGAGTCCTGCCCACCCAGAATGGAGAGGGTGATTTGCTCAGGGCAGAGGTTAGGCAACTTTGACGCAAAAGGACTGGCTCCAGGAGGCCAGAACAGGGTATTTTATAGGAAGAACTAAACAGGATAAGGGGCTACACCCACCACAGCCAACATCAGTGTATCTCCCAAAGTCCATTCCTCCCACCCTCACTCCTTCCTTTGGATTTTCATCTGAGCCTTGTTGAGATGGACCCAAAGACATTTCTCACCCCATCCCTGAAAAAAAAAAAAAAAAGAGGTGATGTTCCTCTACCACCTCCTCTCCACTCCTCCCAACAGACAGATCTCAAAAGATCTGGTCTGTTCTCCTAGCCCAAATGGGAAACTTGGATACTTATGGATCCCACAGCCTTAGTTAGGTTTAAAAGGGTATCCAAATTGCTAGGTGCTGAGCACTTCCAGGGCTCCTGTAGATTACTACACAGGACCCTTCATGGACTGCCAGGGTAGAAGTTGAAGCGTCTGACTTGATCTTACCTGGATCCCCACCTGGGGGCAGCTTCCTTAAACACAGTTCTCAAACCCTGACCCCAACACACTCACTCTATGCTGGCTGCAAGTCTTGCCCTTAGCTCTCTCTGTGCCTGCTGCCTGTGATCCAGAACCTGGGTTCTTAACCAGCCAGGGCCCAGGGAACAAGATGGACTGGGTGATGGAATAGGTGGGGGTCCAGGGTACAAGCCAAGCCCAGACACTTAGCACAGTGAGAAGCAAGTGCCAGATGGAAGCCCCTGCATAGGATGGGTCTAGCTCAAGTGGGGCTGGTGGAGGGGAGGGGAGAATGGTCAGTGGAAGGGGAGGGTCATGGGAAGGGATCAGGGGAAAGGGCCTCCCATTGAGGCCCAGGGCCCGAGAGAGGGGGGCTGGCCCTGAGGGCAGAAGCCCTTGCACAGATCCCAGAGCGTTTCCTGTGCCAGGAGGGTGAAGACCTGGGCCCAGAGGCCCCTCTCCTCAGCCTCGCCAGCCGCATGGAGCCGGTAGACGCAGGACAGTCCTGTAAGGAGCAGATGTTCAAAGTCCCCAGGGCTAAGAGGAGGCCCCTTCCGCAGGTGCTGGAGCTGCTGCAGCCGCTGCTTAGCACCCTCCAAGTCGCTGGGCACACGGTGCTGCAGGAGGAACCTGAGTCGGTGGCCTGGACGCGTGGATGCCAGTTCCTCGTCCTGGATGTGCAGCTGCCCCATGACATCCAGCTCTAGGCCGGCCCAGAGCAGCTGAAAGGGGAGCCATGTGAGGGGTGGGCTGGGGCCTGGGGAGCAGGGCAGGGGGCAAGAGGGCCAGGGGGACATAAGCAGGCAGTGGATCCATGCTGGGTTGCCCCCCTCCCCCAGGATGCCCATCCTGAGACACCCCCCTTCCCAACCCTGAACTTGGGGATGTCTGGACACTCCCACCCCCGTGTCCCAGGCTGGGAGGAAAGACCTCAAACATCACATCCGGGGCCGCTGGCTCCTGCAGGCCACCTCCCACGCTGGTGCTGTCCATGGGCTGCCCTGAGGCAGCAGAGAGTCGTCAGGCCCCTGCCATACTCCACCCTGGATGTCTCAGCCTCCCAAGAGGTGCCCCTCAGCTGCCTGGAAGGGGTCTCTAGAGGTTCTTCTATCTTCAAAAGGTTAGGAATGCCATTCCACCCTCCAGCCCCCACCCTGCCACATGCAGACACACTAATATTCACCCTCCTGCCTTAGGTCTTGTGATCCCAAAAGTATCATTCTAAGCCCAGATGCCAGCTTGGCAAATGCCCAGGACTCCTCCTTCAGCTCCCACAATGCCCTGGTCAAGAGCTCCAGGCCAGCAGGTCATAAGACACGACACCTCCCAACTCCCTGTAATCATCTGGGACTGCTTGATCCAAAACAGTGCCAGTGACTTTCCCCAAAGGGCGAGGACCCTTTTAAGAAGAGCCCAGTCTCCCTGTGCCTTCTCCATAGTGGATCGTGTGCAAGGCACAGAGGACTGGGCAGGGCAGGATGCCTGTTGCAACTTCCCCCATCCCACACCCTGTGGTGCCACCTAGTCCTAGAATGATCGTCCAAGCCCAGGGCACATCAAAAGGCCCTGCTTTGGGCATCAGCTAGAATAAGCCAAGGACTCAACTGTGTCTGGGGCCAGCACTGAAGATACTAATGATTATCTCCCTTGACTTCACCTATACCTTTCCAGTTCTAGGGGTGGGACACCGACCATTAACACCCCCCCCCCCCAGCACCGCTCAACCTGGTCCCTGCCATTTCCACAGTTCTTATACTCTGCTAGGCCCACATGGACCCAGCTGTAACTGCCATCAGTAGACAGCCTTCCTTGGCTCCCATGCACCCCAGCCTGAAGCCCCCATACCTGCATGGTGCTGGGTTGTAGCCACCTCAGGGAGAAGGCACACAGCTACTCCTAGCCAAGTCAGTAACTGGAGGGTCCCAGCCATGCCCCACCACGTCCTCTTGAGTCTCACTCTCCCCAGTAGTTCTACTTCCCTATCCACCTTCCACACACCACAGCTCCAACTTGCCACTGTAGGCGGATCAGCTTTGCATGTCAGTCTTCAGTGCCGAACAGGGAGGGGCTGGCTGTGGCCTCCATGGGCTCCCAGGGACTCTTTCCATCCCTCAAATTGGGAAAACTTGGTTTTTGGCAACAGGAGCTTGGCTCTCTGCCTGTCAGGCCCTCAGCCTGTTCCTGCCTAAATGGGCGGGACGCTTAGTTAATAGAAAAAAGGTGTTTGGTAGCAAATAGTTATAGCCTGCCCCTCCCAAGAGGTAGGGGTGAACCTAGGTGGTAACACTACCTTACTATCTGTCCTCACCCCCAAAACATCCTGCAAATGAAGCCAGCCCTTGATGGACACCCAGCCCAGTCCAGCTCAGCCTCCGGGGAGCCCTCAGCTGCCAAGAGCATCAGTTGCAAGGCTGGGTCCTCCAACTGCATAGTGGGCTGTCCAGATCCTAGACCAGCTGGGCTGGGGAGTACTGTCCCTTAGAAAACAGACAAATCTGCGGCTCTTGAGTATTTTTTGTACCAGTCCTGGGACCTCTTCTGCTTGCTAACAACATTCTCAGCTCAGGCTAGAGTCAAGGAAGATTCCCTTAAGCCAGGCACGATGGGCTGGCTGTCAGGTTGCAGGGAGCAGGACACAGGGTTCAAAACTGAAAATCAGGAAAAAAAAAAAAAAAAAAAAAAAAGAGCAGAGGCTCTTCCTGGCCCTGGCTGTTGGCTCACAGAACCCTGTGGATGTTGGGATGGATGAGGGTCGGGGATTCACCACTTCCACCCAGGTCCCTGGATCCATCAGCTGCCACCAATCTGCTGCAACGAGGGCTTTCTCCAACAACTGTTAAGGCTCTACCAGTTCTCAGGAGAGGCTGTGTGCCACCCAGCTTGAACCCTGTAGACTGTGAGAACTTTCAATTTACAGCTCCAGAATTACATCCAGGCCTTCAGATCACCAGGTCTGCAACTATGGTGTTTAGTCCCATTAAAACAGACTCTCCACTCTGGTAAAGTCTGTCAAAGGGAGCAGGCAAAACCCTTGCCTCTCTCTACCCTCTCCTGAGCCAAAACATCACTTCTACCCATTACACTCACATAAGAAGTGGTGACTTTAGGTAGGATTTTATTTACACTGAAACTTAGTTATAGATAAGGCGCTTTGTAGGATCCACATGCCTTCCATGGAACTACTTGGCTTCAGGTTTTTTGTCTCCAGCCTCAAGCTTGAGACTTTCAGGAGGCTGGCGATAAGCAGGGAAAGCTTCCCAGGGGCTGTTGAGGTCAAACTTGCGGAATTCTTGGGACAACTCCACTGGCTCGGCCACCACCCGCTTGACCTCGTCGTCATAGCGTAACTGCAGGAACAGAAGGCAGGCTTGAACACAGAAGAAGGCCCAGTTATAGCTACTAAGGAGCCTACTTTCACAAGACTATGGGTGACTTCTTCAGCCCTTTGCTCTGTCCTTGGCTCCTGTCCCAGCCTCTTCTCAGGCTGCCAATAAATCTCCAACCACATCTGTGTTACCCATCAGGTCACATCCCAACCAGCTAATGCTGTTGGTCCCCAAAAGGCCTCTACCTCCCATGTCCTGCTATTCATCACCAAATCATGATCTCCTTGTCTAGCAGAGCTAACGGATTCCTGCTGATCCATCCACACACTCTTATAAGGTAATGGTAAATATGTGCCCAGGATTAGGGGAGCAGTTGGTGGCTGAAAGAATAAACCTAAACTGGCATTATCACTGTCAAGCTCTGAGGCACTGGGTAAATTTGGCACAGCTTTTCTTCCTTTTGGAGGATTAGGTGGATAAGATTGGGACAACCAGGGGCTGGGGTGAAGAGGCAAACCAGATAAAGGAGACAGCAGGGGTGAGTGAGAGGGAGAAGAAGGGAAATAGCCCTGACCAGAAGTAGCTTGAGAGAGAATGGGAGCATTTGGGTAATAAAGAAGCAGGGCTGGATTGCCACACATCAACATTTCTAAAAAGTTACTTTGCCATAAAATTTCTATCTACTATAAAACAGACAATCTTCCTGCAAATAAACAACCTGTAACATGTGGGTAGCAAAGTAAACCACTGAAATTCTTTATAAGGGTTCTATAGTTACTGGTCCTGCTTCATTAGTCACGCTCAAGGGCTAAACATCTAGTGTCTTCCCTGTCAGGTACCTTCCCAGGGATTCAGAGTAGGGCAAAATGATCCTCCACTTTCAGGCCAGACACACTAAGTGTGTCTTCAAGGCTGCCTTAACCATTAAAACAATCATTACACTAAAGGCTAACATCAATTGAGCATTTACAGTTCACCAGACTTTATACATAAGTGCTCCCCACATTATAAGTACTATCTTAATTTCACTTTACAGATGAGAAAACTGAGTCATAGGGAAACTAAGTAACTTGCCCCAGATTATAAAAGTGAAGCTAGGATTAAAATTCAAAGCCCATGCTCTTAAGCAACCACAATCCACAGACCACATTTCCTGCCATGCCCAGGATCCCTGGGCTTCCCTGCCAGTTCCTTTCTGAGACTGATGCCCCGGTTTCAAGACCCCTACCTCAACGTAGCCAGACAGGGGGAAGTCCTTCCGGAAAGGATGTCCCTCAAAGCCATAGTCTGTGAGGATCCTTCTTAGGTCAGGATGGTTAGCAAAGAAGATTCCAAACATGTCCCAGATCTAGAAGAGAGAGGCCCTCAAGCATCATGGGCTAGACAACAAGGGTGAGGGGCTGCACTGCATCCAGTCATTTCAACCAGTTCCACAACTCTGGCCTAGAGGCAGGGTCCACCTTGCCCAGTAACACACCTCTCTCTCATACCAGTTGGATGCCTTGAATACAGAGACAGTGGACTCAACAGGTGTCAGCTCATCTGTATAGGTCTTCACACGGATTCTTGAGTTGTAGCGCAGAGACAGGAGGTTGTAGACAATCTAGGGAGAACACAGGAGGAGCTGGAAGACCAAGATGGCCACAGATCAAGGGGTCTGAGGTGTGTTCCTCTAGTGGAACATCAATGATGAGGATACAGCCTTCTGTTCTGAAGCTCAAAACCTCAAGATGTTCCTATACTTACAACTGTTTCCAAAGGCCTAGGTCACAGCTGAAGCTCAGCATGCCTGCCTTTGCTCATGCTATTCCCTTTGTCTGGGATGTCCTCCCTCCTATCCCCCACCCCACAAAAAACATTTTCTCTCTCCCAGGAAGTCTCCCAGACAGGGCTAAGTTCCCCTCTTGTGTTCTTATAACATCCGCTAACATCCCACATATTACATAGTATTATAATAATCTGTTTATGTGTCTTTCTCCCTCACTAGAGTGTGGGGGACTCTTGGAAGGCAGATATTGAGTGTTATTTCTCTCTTGATCCCCAGGGTCTGGCAAATGATAGATGATCAATAAATATTAATAGCTAAATGTATTGAGAACTTATTGTGTGTTAGCAATTTAGCTGCACTATTTCATTAATCCTCATACCACCATATGAGGTAGAGACAACTTTATCCTTATTTCACAGATAAAAAAGACTAAGTAAAATGTCTAGAGTCAGACAGCCCATTAGTGGCAAAGCCAGGAATCAAACTCAAGGTCTGTCTAAGCCAGAAGATCAGGTTTACCTGCCATGTTCTACTGTTTGACCTAATTAAAACAAAAAGGCTCCAGTTCCCATAGGTAGCTATCACCCTGAAGGTGTTCTGTCCCCCTTCCTTCCCTTACTCCCCAACCTTCTCAAATCTCCTGACGGACCTCGAAACGGTTTTGCCGTGTTGGGACATCCACTGCTGTCAAGTCAGCCAAGGATTTGAATTGTGCATTGGTGTGATCCCTGAGGAAAGTCAGCACTGGGATGACTCCATCAGGATGGATACAGATCTCTAGCTCATTGAAGGAGGACACCTGCAGACATATGGGATAGAGAAAGGGAACAAGGAGCTCCTGAGGGAGAGGATAACTTAAGTTGGAGTCACCTGGCCTAAGGTAGAGAAAGAAGCCCAAGTTTGGGACAGTGGAGTCTGTTATTTCCTAAGCAGCCCATGCCCAGCCCATAACCACATCCCCTGAGAAGGTGGTTTCTCTTGACCCAGACCCAAACATCAGCAGCTAATATTACCTGAACTTGTTGGACATACTTGGGTAGGATTTCAGCCACATATTCTCCAAAAGCTGAGAGCTGCTTGTGAGCTATATCATTCCATGATCTGACAGTGGCTGGAAAGAAAAGGCTTATCTAGTAAAGAAACAAAGGTAGCAGTGGCCAGCCCTGCATCCAGTCTCTTGGGCTTGAAAGGGGTCTCATCTCCTAGCAGGGCTCCCTGCAGAACCTTGCAAAAGGTATGGGGCGAGGTGTGGGGACACTCTTAAGCCCCAGGGAAGAAGAAGTGATGAAAACTTGGGAAAAGAATGCTACTTCAACTACTCAGTCCATAAAGTCTCCCCTTATTACTGCAGCTGGGGTGTTTGCCCCTTCTTGGAACTATTCTCATGGTTCTTCCTTCACACTGTCTGCATTTGTGCTAAAGTAGTATGCACCTTAACTTTCCTACCAGACTACAAGCTCATAAAGGATGGGAACCAAAACTTTTGCTTCCCATTTTTGCTTTAGCGCTTGGTTCATAGCTGGCTCTCCAGCTAAGAACTTAAGGACTGAAGAGTCCTCACAGATTATCTAATTTAAACCCTTTATTTATTTGTTTATGTATTTATTGGTATGGAGAGGAAACTGAGGCCCAATAGGAGAAAATGTTGGTTCTCCCGTCTCCCAGTCTACTTATGTTGACTGTAGCATATCTCCAAAGTCACTTGCACAAATCTAAATCACCAAGCACCCACACGTTACAGGCTGCAAAGTAATGTTTAAGCAGTCCTTGACTTTGGCAGACCAGAGTCTTAATATTAGTCCTGTCACTCACTAACTTGACCCTGGGCAAGTTATTTCTCTGCTGTTTCCTGATACATAGTATGGAGATCATAATGCTATCTACCTCATAATATTGTTACGATTAAATAAGATCATGCACTAAAACGCTTAGCAAAGTGTTTGGCACGTAGTAAGCGCTCAATTGATGTGTTACTATTATCATAGGGCGCTGAGACCTCAAAGAGCTAACAGTGTAATCAGTGAAAATGGGAATCACAGAAACCAAGCAAAGAGCAATACGGGCCATTGCAGACAGGCCCAAGGCACAAGGACGGCCCGATTCTGTCTGCAGAGTAAGATAGCAATCGGATCTCTAAGCACAAGCAGGGATTTGCCAGGACACTAGAAAGGGCATCCAGGGCCTCGGCAATGACAAACATCTATCGAAGAGAATGAAGAGACCGGTTGTCCAGAGAAAAGCAACGGCCCGCACATACTCACGGCGCGTATCGGACGCGGCGCTCTCCCTCCTCACAGGCAGCAACAACGCCGAGGGTCGCCCGGCCCCTGCACAGGGAGATAAAGGCACAGACGCGCGAAGTGAGGCGTGAGGAGCATTCTGCGACAAGCACGACGCTGCTCCTTTCCCGGGCCTCAGCCAGATGCCTCCTACTCACCCCGGGCCAGCGCCGCGGCTCCCGCGAGCCCCCGCCACCAGCCCCTCACCGCCGCCATATTCCCCAGATCCACAACCAGCAACCGAGGAACAGCCAACAGGAGACGGAACCCCAAGGGCACGGACCGGAAGCGGAAGTTCTTAGCGGAGTTCTTCCGGGCGGACGCGGGGCCGGAAGCGGAGGTTCCGGGCTCAGGGATGAAAGGAGGGAACGCAGGTGAGAAAGCGAAACGGGAAGGTGGGTAAACCGTGAGGTGAACGCAGCATTAGCTCGCTGTGGCAGAGGCTGGCGATAAGACGAAGACGCTAAAGGACCGCACGGGTGAGAGGAGGAGAAAAAGCGGAGGTTGTGGGTTCTACGTTCCGCACCCCCTCCCCCGCTCCCCGAGCTAAGTAAGCTTCGGCACAGGATTGGCGGGCATGAGGGGAAAGAACCATTTCCTTGGTGATGGTTTCCCAGGCGATTCCAGTTGGGAGCGGGGACATTGCACAAGGCGATGGGCCTCCTCATGCCCCAGGCTGGGGACGGCTGGACTCTGTCTCGAGTTCTGGGACGAAGTCCTGGGGAGACACTAGAGCAAGCGGGAAAATGGAAGAGAGAAGCTTGTAAAAGAACAGATGTGGGACTGACGGGTAGATGTCCCAGGCCAAGCCTCATATTGGAGGTTCTGGACTCCGTGTGCAGGGGAAGAGGGACCCTGGCCACAAGGGCGTGTGGGTCTTTTTTGTCTGTTCTACTGCCCCTGAGCCTCATTACTTATTTTGTGCCCAATAGTTATTGGTTAGCTAGACTTTTTGCCAGTCATTAAGATAATAGGCTTTTGCCAGCCCCTCACTTTTATGTGTTGACCTAAATCCCAAATCTTTTGTTACATCATGGAAAGGAATGTTCTGTATTTTCTCAGGGGAATACTCATAGTAGTGACTTTTATTCATTTCATTGGGGGTGGGGTGCAGGAGAATGACCCCTGCCTTGGTTGAAGGGGAGCGCTAGAAATATCATTGGCAGGGCCAGGACCAAGGCCAGTCTGGCCCCACTTTTTCTCTCATTTTTCCCATTTCCTTGGAAAGTTGGATTCACAGACTGTGGCTGTGGATTCCCCAGGTTACTCAGGGTGGTTGTTGCTTTGCAGAGAGCTGGCAGAGAGTAAAGTCAGCCACCATGGAATCGCCAGAAGAGCCTGGAGCGTCCATGGATGAGAACTACTTTGTGAACTACACTTTCAAAGATCGGTCACACTCAGGCCGGGTGGCTCAGGGCATCATGAAACTGTGTCTAGAGGAGGAGCTCTTTGCTGACGTCACCATTTCAGTAGAGGGCCGAGAGTTTCAGCTCCACCGGTTGGTCCTCTCAGCTCAGAGCTGTTTCTTCAGATCCATGTTCACTTCTAACCTGAAGGAGGCCCACAACCGGGTGATTGTGCTGCAGGATGTCAGTGAGTCTGTTTTCCAGCTCCTGGTTGATTATATCTACCATGGGACTGTGAAACTTCGAGCTGATGAGCTGCAGGAGATTTACGAGGTGTCAGACATGTATCAGCTGACATCTCTCTTTGAGGAATGTTCTCGTTTTTTGGCCCGCACAGTACAGGTGGGAAACTGCCTTCAGGTGATGTGGCTGGCAGATCGGCACAGTGATCCTGAGCTCTACACTGCTGCCAAACACTGTGCCAAAACCCACCTGGCCCAGCTGCAGAGTACAGAGGAATTTCTCCACTTGCCTGAACATCTACTCACTGATATTATCTCAGGTGAGTTTAAGCAGAGGACATATCAGCTACTTGGATATGATGTTCAGGAGAGATGTTCTAGTTCAGGAAAATGAAACCCTCAGGCTTCCTGGTGTTCCTGGTAGATGCCTGCCCACAGTAGTAGAGTTGAGGATCAGTATAGCTACCTTCAGAAACAGCCTCTTACAGTGGAAGAAACTGGGAAAATAAAGGAAGCAGCACTTACCCACAAAAAAGTAGTAAGGAACTATTTGTATTTATACTGTGATCTCTCATGTATATATGTTCTTGTTCTCATCCATCCTGCACTTTGCAGGTAATGTGTGGGGACGTTACCTTGATGATGTGTCAAGATATTGAAATAAAAAACCTTCTTAGTCATGGGCTAACTTTAGGTAAGAATCCTGACCCTATAGGTAAGGCATAACCATACTTCAGGTGTGAGCTCTGCAGCCTAGGTTACTTCCATGGGAAAAAAAAAAAACGGGAGCATATCAAGCTACCTGTTTTGATTAAAAGAAGCAAGGCGATTTTAGGTTCATTTCTCCATTTTATGTGGGTGGGTATGTTTATATGTTTATGTGTATATGCTGTTAGTCTAATAGAGTAGTTCATGTCTTCAAAGCTTCTGACTTTCACTTTCGGATTGTCAATGACCATGCCTTTCCTCTGGCCCTCACAGATGGAGTTCCATGTTCCCAAAACCCAACAGAGGCAATAGAAGCCTGGATCAATTTTAACAAAGAGGAAAGAGAAGCTTTTGCAGAATCACTCAGGACTAGTTTGAAGGTAAGGCAGATTGCAGATTTCTTAAGAGTTGAGATACCGTAATCTATGCATTCTGGCCATCAGTTGGCCTGGTCTCTTTGACTCTGAAAGAATAAGTCACCTCTGGCTTAAAGTTGATATGACCTGGGCAGGTGGGTGTATTCTTGAGCCCAGAAGCCATCAACCTCTGAGCTCCAAAGCTCCTTAAGAAAACTACTTTCATGGGGGAAGGATGTGGCTCAAATGGTTGGGCGTCCATCTCCCATATGGAGGGACCTGGGTTCAATCCCCGGGTCCTCCCAGTTAAAAAAAGAAAAGAAAAAAAAAGAAAGAAAACTACTTTCATCAGTGCATTAACAATTGTAAGCACCCTTTCTCTGAAGCACCAGTTTGTAATCATTTAAAAAGCTACAGGGATGAGTGCAACAGATTCTCTGTGAGAGCACAAAATGCCTGAAAGTGATTAGAAGAGTCACGATGATACACAGTAACTAGAGGGGAGTAGGTTAGAGCAAGATATAAATGTATGAGTCCAGGACCATAGGAATATGCATTCCAGCTGAGCCTTAGCCTAGAACTAACATGTCATTTTTAATTTTAATTTTGCCAACAGGAAATTGGAGAGAATGTGCACATTTATCTAATTGGGAAAGAGTCATCTCGTACCCACTCGTTGGCTGTGTCCTTGCACTGTGCAGAAGATGACTCCATCAGTGTGAGTGGCCAAAACAGCTTGTGCCACCAGATCACCGCAGCCTGCAAGCATGGCGGAGACCTGTATGTGGTAGGAGGGTCCATCCCACGGCGCATGTGGAAGTGCAACAATGCCACGGTTGACTGGGAGTGGTGTGCGCCTTTGCCTCGGGATCGACTCCAGCACACCCTGGTGTCTGTGCCTGGGAAAGATGCCATATATTCACTGGGTGGCAAGACACTGCAGGATACCCTCTCCAATGCAGTTATCTATTATCGGGTGGGTGATAACGTCTGGACAGAGACAACCCAACTTGAGGTGGCCGTGTCAGGGGCAGCTGGTGCTAACCTCAATGGGATCATTTACTTACTAGGGGGAGAGGAGAATGACCTGGACTTCTTCACCAAACCTTCTCGACTCATCCAGTGCTTTGACACAGAGACAGACAAGTGCCAGGTGAAGCCCTATGTGCTGCCTTTTGCAGGCCGCATGCATGCAGCTGTGCATAAAGATCTGGTGTTCATTGTGGCTGAAGGGGACTCCCTGGTGTGTTACAATCCCCTTCTAGACAGCTTCACCCGGCTTTGCCTACCTGAGGCCTGGAGCTCTGCCCCATCCCTCTGGAAGATCGCCAGCTGTAATGGGAGCATCTATGTTTTCCGGGACCGATATAAAAAGGGGGATGCCAATACCTACAAGCTTGACCCTGCCACTTCTGCTGTGACTGTCACCAGAGGTATTAAGGTGCTGCTTACCAATTTGCAGTTTGTATTGGCTTAAGACTGTGGGCTGGGGGGGAGAGCTGGTAACTCCTGTGCCCTTTCCTCTTCCAGCACCCACCCATCCAAACTCAAAGTTCCCTGGGTCCCGATCTGAATACTGTGCTATAGTTTGGCACTTATTAGAAAGGCAGCACTTCAGCCCTTCCTCAAACCCATAGTGTTCTGTTTGGGGTTTTTGAGGCTGCTGCTGCTTGGCTAGCTGCTTAAACTGAGTATGCCAGCCTGTTCTCTTCCAACCCCTAATAACCCTGTGCCTCACAATGTCTGTGTAGAGCAAGCCTCTTCACAGATCTTAGGCACAGCCTCCCCTCTTTACGTGATCAATGTTAAATAGACGCACCCCTGATCCCAGGACATAGGGAAAGATGCCCAGTCCTACTTTTTTCTATAGCCTGTAAAGTGGCCAGTTGATGACAGTTTTCTCACAAAGAATTAGGTGTTAAGGGTTTTCCTTCATGCTTTGGTTGGAAGAATGGACTATGCTGAAGATGTACTTCACCAGCAAGAGTCACATTTAGAATTCACAATGTTCCTTTTATCGTTTTCTCATCTATCTGTCAAGAGGTGTATCCTTTGGTTTTATTTTTGGCTTATTCCATTCCTCTGTGAGGTGTATAAGCCAGAAAGAAATAGAAAGGCTTATTTCTGATTAATAGCAGAAACTTTTTTCACACTCAAATATAAAGCTGTAAACTAAGTCAAGAGCTAAGAACTGTTCATACAAATTAAAGTTTTTGAAGGGATCTGTGTGTCTGTTGAATTCCAAAAGGGTGACTTCCTAAGGGAAACTAATTATGTACTCACGTTTCTAAATCAGCAGCAATACTGATTTCATCCTATACTTCTTTTTCTGCATACAGGCGTAACATTAGGTGTACAATAGGTTTTTGTTGAAATATTTCTTCTACCCTATTCAAGAAAAAAAGACACCCCCATCCCTGTCCCATCTCCCCTACCCCATGAATGGAGGCCACACTAAAACTCTAGCCGTACAACAGTGTTATTTCAGGAAAATGAAACAAGACAAAGGGAACAAATTATCCATTACTTAGCACATTTCTGGTGTGTCGAGTCTGGGCTTATACCCCTTTGGTCCTGTTAAACTTCTTTATTCCAGAGTAAGCAGAGTTGTCTTGAGGTCTTTTTAATCCACGTTCTTCATGTCTCTGGTGAATGACTTGCTGTAGTCTCAAAGAACTCTTGGAGAACTTGCAGCTGGCCAGATCTGACATGGATGTGTGGCCGGATCTTGGTGATGGCTCTTACAGCCTCCTCTGGACTCCACTTGTTCACCTGAAGTGTAGGTTTGGGAAATCAGAGAAAGAAAGGAGCAGGTGTTAAAGTGCTGGTGATCTATGAGCAGGTGCTGACAGGCTCCCAGAATTTCATTTTTTAAAAAGCCATTTTCTTAGGAGTTAAAAACCATGCTCCATGTATTATAAATAGGAACACACTTTAACCACCTCAGTCAACCATGCTGTGCAATGGGCTGGGTGAACAGGTCAGTCTTTCTACCCAATTCTTGCTCTGCCAAACCCTGGAAAAAAGATTGAACATGCAAAGCTAAAATGCTAAGTTCAAGTTTTCCTAGGTCTAATCAATGTCCTCTCTGAGCTGCGCTGTTGGGTTACAAGAGTGTCCTGGGAAAGAGTATACAGTAGGTATTTTTATGCAACTCATCATCATGGCTAGTAAAATACAGAGGGTACCCTCTAGATAACCTGCCTGACTTTGTGAAACTGTGGACTATTGAGTATATGATGAGGCTGGTTATCTTTACAACATTTCTTTACTATTTTCTACCCATGTGAAATACTAAACACTGCAGGAGCCAGGCAATAAAAAAAGTCCAGCTGGGAGGGTGTAAGACAGTAAGGAGCAATGAAGGACTGGAGGGTACTTTCCTAAAGATTTTTAAAAGTATCTCACCTGCCAATCATAAGTAGTTAGGCAAAATTCACTTTGAGTTCCTGACATATCTATAACAAGTGTTTCTACCCTTTTGCTAGTGTTGAACATCCTTTGCAACTGTTTTTTTTTTTTTTTTGAGTGCCTGCTAGAGACCAGTGCTTAGCATATTTTCTCATTTAAGCGTCCTCACATATTTATAGTTTGAGGAAACTGAGCATCAGAGATGAGGAAGCCACTTTTGTCTAACATCGCCCAGCTGACAGATGGCAAAGCCTGAGGTCAGCCTATCCTCAAAGCTCAGGTGCTTTCCACTGTAACACACCAAATCCCAACAGCCTGAAATCTGGTTCCTTCCAGAAAGGCCTGCCAGTGGACTATGCTACCCAAGTTCTGGAAATCTGCTGTAAATGGGCCCAGTCCAGAAAAAGCTTTCCTACCTGAATCAGATATGCTGCCACCATGGTGGCACTTCTGGAGCGCCCAGCCTTGCAATGCACATAGACACACTGGCCTAGCGACCGGTACTTGAGAGCAAACTGGACTCCTTTCTGAAGGTCAGTCAAGGTTGGGATTCCGGTCATGTCTACTGTGCTAAGCCGCAGTTGTTCAACTCCTACTTTACTCCAGTCCTGGAGCCAGGTCCACCAGCATGAAAAAAAAAAAATGGAAAAAGTCTGATGTGGGTGGTATGAAAATGGGCTCCCAAGAGACAACAAAGCAACAGGGATACTTAAGGACTTACTATAATTTGAATATACTGTTTCCTGTTTTCTAAAGAAGAAACTTCATATAGAAATGTCTTTAAAATGGCTGACCTGCATGGTTGGTCTTTCCTCAAAAGACAGCTGTGCTGCTGAGTTAGAAATATGACTAAGATGTATCACGTTCTTCTGAAAGTTGCCTTTGGATTTTTTACTTTATCTACACAATATTAGCTATATAAAATTTGGCTGCAAAAGTTGTGTAACTTTGTATTTTTGGATAATCTTGATACCTGCGCAGTGATCCAGCTGCAGGGTTGGGGTAGTATATAATATTTTATTTATGTATTTTTTAAAGATTTATTTAATTTATTTATTTCTCCCCACCTCCTCGTTGTTTGCACTTGCTGTGTCTTGTCTTCCTTGTTTCTTTAGGAGGCACCAGGAACTGAACCCGGGACCTCTGATGTGGGAGAGAGGCACCTAATCATTCGAGCCACCTCCGTTCCCTGCTTTGTTGTGTCTCCCATTATATTTTTTCTTCTTGTGTGTCTTGTTGCGTCATCTTGTTGCGCCTGACCGATGCGTCAGCTCACTGTCTTGCTCGTTTTTTCTTTAGGAGGCACTGAACCTCTGCTCCCTGCTTTGTTGTGTCTCTCATTATAGGTTTTTTTAAAAAAGGTTTATTTTTCAAATTTATCTATTCCCCCCTCCTTTGTTTTTGCGCACACTGTCTGCTCTCTCTGTCCATTCGCTGTGTGCCCTCTGTGTCTGTTTGTCTTCTCCTCGTCTTCTCTTAGGAGGCACCGGGAACCGATCCTGGGACCTCCGATGTGGGAGATAGGCACTCAATCGCTTGAGCCACCTCAGTTCCCTGGTTTTATTGTGTCTCTCATTGTCTCTCCTCTTTGTCTCTTTTTGTTGCACCAGCTCTACACGCGGGCTAGCACACTGTGTGGGCCAGCTTGCCTTCAGCAAGAGGCCCCAGGAATCAAATCTGGGACATCCCATAAGGTAGATGGGGGCCCAATCGTTTGAGCCACATCTGTTTCCCTCATTATATTTTTCTTCTTGTGTTTCTTAAGTTGCATCATCTTGTGTCAGCTTGCCATGCCTGCCTGTCACACCAGCTTGCTGTCTTCTTTAGGAGGCACCAGGAACCAAACCACGGACCTCCCATGTGGTAGGCAGGAGCTCAGTCACTTGAGCCACATCTGCTTCTCTATATTTTATATTGTTTTTGCAAAGGCTTTCTAAATAGAAATCTTATCCCTATGCCCCCTATTTTTTTTTCCAACAGTTTTTTTTTTTTTTTAAAGATTTATTTATTTTATTACATATCTCCCTTTCCCCCCGCTGCGGCGACGCGCTGAGACTGGTCACTGCGCAGGCGCGGCTTTCCCCGCTTGTGGGCGGTCTCTGCGTCCGTTCACGGCCGGCGCTTGCTTCAGTTCACCGGTGGCTGGCTGCGCTCCATCCGCAGGCAACCTGCCCTGCCCGTGGCAGCTTTGCCCTGTCCGTGGCAGCTTTTTGCCCTGCCCACGGCGGCTCCGGCCCGCCCATGGCGGCTTGCCATTCTCAAGGCGGTCTGCCTGCTAGGAGAGGTCCCCGGGAATCGAACCCGGGGCCTCCCATGTGGTATGCCGACGCCCTATCCACTGGGCTATCCAGCCGGCCCCCCAACAGTTTTTGCAGTAGAAAATAAAGTTAGCATTTTAACATTAAAACAATGCACCTACATTTGCTAGTGCGTATTAAAAAGGAAAAAAAGGAATAGGAAATAGATATCATAAAGACTGGTGAACTGGGCTGCATCTTACAAATGTGAATGCCTCACTCATTTTCTACAGATGCCCAGTAGCTTTGGACTTCCCTTGCTCAACAGGACTAACCATGCTAATGAACATTTACCATTTTGGCTAACAACTCCTGATGCTTGTGGCAAAGTCCTTTGGGAAATCTAAGGAAATATTACATATTTCTTTAAAATTGTATGCCATGCCTAATCAATATATTTTATTTTTTTATAGATTTATTTCTCCTCACCCCCTCGTTGTTTGCACTTGCTGTGTCTGTTCGTCTTGTTTCTTTTTTTTTTAAAGATTTATTTATTTTTTATTTATATATTCCCCCCCGCCCCCCGCCTTGCTGCTTGCTCTTGCTGTGTTCATTTTTGCTTTTGCGTTCTTCTGTGTCTGCTTGTCTCCCCCTGCTGCGGCATCCTGCCGAGTCAGCTCACCATGCAGTGGCTTGCCTTGGTCGCGGCAGCTTGCCTTCTGAGGCAGCCTGCCTTCTTGAGGAGGCCCTGGGAACCAAACCCCGGGCCTCCCATGTGGTAAACCAGGGCTCTACCAATTGAGCCACAGCTGGTTCCCAGTCTTGTTTCTTTAGGAAGAGCCAGGAACTGAACCCGGGACTTCTGATATGGGAGGGAGGCACCTAATTGCTTGAGCCACCTCCATTCCCTGCTTTGTTGAGTCTCTCATTGTGTTTTTCTTCTTGTGTCTCTTGTTGCACCAGTATGTTGAGTCAGCTAGCTGTCTTCTTTTAGGAGGCACTGGGAACCTCAGCTCCCTGCTTTGTTGTGTGTTTCATTATGGTTTTCTTCTTGTTTCTCTTGTTGCGCCAGCTTGTCGCGCCTGTGGGTTGCACCAGCTCACTGTCTTCTTTAGGAGGCACTGGGAACTGAACCAGGGACCTCCCGTGTGGTAGGCGGGAGCTCAATTGCTTGAGCCACATCCACTTCCCCTAATCAATATATTTTAAATGTGAGTCACAAATACTTTTAAGGATTCACAAATTCTACAGTTTGAAATAATAGCATCTTCTCAATACAGTAAGCCAGTATTGAGAATTTTAGTACTAAGAGAAGTCAAATGCTATAAGGAAAGAGAAGGCAACATCTAATAACCATGTGGAAAGATCCACAAATAAACATTCACATTTAATGAAAATTATGTTTTAGACCTGAACTTTGTTACTCGAGTTCTGCCATGATCTATAACATATGAATAAAAATTCCCCCAAATCAGAGCCAAGTGAACCCTAGGCAGTTTTTAACTGGGTATTTTATGATAAGTTTATTCTGAATGTGGCACAGGAGCAAACTTTTCGTTTTATAGTTGAGGAGGCCTTCATCTTCAATGTCTAACACAGTACCTGTCCCTTACTTAGTGCTCAATAAGTGCTGAATGAATGAAATCAGCAAGCCCCAGAAGAATTGCTTTTCCTTTTTTTGTTATTGATTTTAGTTAACCGAAATTGAGACTGCATTTCTGCACAAATGAGTAATCAGACGTTGACAACTTTTCTTTTCAATGCCTTACACAATTATTTGCTACCTACACCCCAAAGCATTTAAGCTTAGAGGACCACACCCTCCGCCTCAGGAGGCAGAGAAGCAATGGTCACCAGTCTTTGGGAAGCAGGGTCGCCTGCAGCAGCCCCACCCCCTACCCATCCTTCCCAGCTCTCCTAAGAAATGCGCTAAACCGGCGGGCCTCCCATGAGGCTTAATACCGCCTCTGCGGGCTGATTCTCGTCCACGGCCTCGCCCCGCGGGCCCCACCATTCCCTCCTGGGCCAAATCCCACCCGGGCATATCCGACCACCTCCCCCTGGGCTCTGATCCTCGCTTCAGGCCCGTACTCCTCCCATGCGGGCGCCCGCCCCTCACCTTTGAGGAGTTACACAGGAACCTCGTTTCGTATTCCTCGTTCATGGTGATCACTCCGCGCACGTTCTCGTCCTGTACCAGCTGCCGAGGCAAAGAGGGGGCTCAGAAAGGCGGCCCGAAGCCCGCAGCGCGGCGGTAGGAGTCCAGGCGGCGTGCGGGCCCTGGCCGCGATCGCCCCGCTCCCAGGCCCGGCGCGGCCTGGCTCCCGGCTCGGCCTACCCGGCGCGTCATGTTCCGCAGCGGCAGCGCGCCCAGCAGCACCGTGGAGTCGATGCGGTGGTACCAGTCGCGATGCCCGGGACCCGGCATCTTCCCGCGAAACACAGTGTAGAGCAGCGTCGGGTAGAAGAGCACTCGGGCCATGCCGGCCTCCAGAAGTGTGGAGAACGCCATCCCGTCCCACTGGGCCCGGCGCAGCGACGACCTCGCCACCCCCGAGCACGTCCCCGGGCTAGCCGGCGGCCGCTGCGAAGACGCCTGGGAGGACGACGAGGACGAAGGCCGCGAGCCGTCCCAGGCCTCTGGCGCCGGCAACGCGTTTGGCTCCGGCCCTTGGGATTCTTCCGGAGGGCCTTCGGCCGCAGAGGCAGGCACCAGGGCTCTGGGGGAGGGGACGTAGACCTCAGGGGAGGGGCCAGGGACTCCTGGGCTGGGAACTGGGTCCCCGGCCGGTGATGGGTCTTGGTCTTGGGGCCTTTGACCCCCACTCATGGCCGACGAGCCCCCTCGCCCCCAGGAGGGGGCTGTGATCCCAAGAGAGGGTGGTGTGACCCTTGCGTGTGGAACTGTGACTCCGGCCGAGGGAGGAGGGGCCCTGGGCCGGTGGACAGCACCACCACGCCTCCGCCGGAGGGACGGGGCTGTGACCCCCAGAGAGGGCGTGACCGCACCGAAGAAAGAGACACTACGGTAGGGGGAGCCCTGATAAGAGAGAAGGGGCTTTGACCCCTTTTAGCAGGGGTGTACTGGGGCGAGACGGCCTGACCCTGGGAAGAACAGCAATAAACTGGAGGAAACCTGAGTTCAGCTCTTCCCTATCTGAAATCTGAATTCATGGTGGTCTTCTGCATATATATATGAAACATCATGCATATATTATGTGATCTATTAATACATTATATAATGTATGTAAGGAAAACATATGTTATATATTAATATATCATTAAGGAAAATATTAGGAAAACTCAAATAGAAAATCCACAACCTACAAAGACAGGACAAGAATGGCTGTACTGCTGGTTATTTGTATTTAAATAGTTTTCTGAAATAGGCATCTGGTGATTTTTAAAAAGTTTATTTTCCCCTTAAAAAAGTAATGCATAGTATTTGCTTTAATCATCCATAATCCTACCACCTCAAATACCTCAAATACCACCTCAAATTTCCTGGGTTTTGTACCATTATTGAGATATAATTCACATACCACACACTTCACCAGAAGTGTACAGTTCAGTGCTTTTTAGCATATTCTGAGCTGTGCAACCACCACTGCAGTCAATTTTATAACATTTTTGTCATTCCAAAAACAAACCCTGAACCATTTGCAGTCACTACTACCATTTCCAAAACTCCCAGCCCTAGACAACCACCAACCTACCCTCTATTTCAATCTATCTATATACATTGGCCTACTCCAGACATTTCAAATAAATGGAATTATGCGCTATGTGGACCTTTGTGACTACCTTAACTTAGCATAATGTTTTCAAGATTCCTTCATGTTGCAGCATTTATCAGTACTTCATTTCTTTTTATTGCCAAATAGCATTCCATTGTATGGATAGACCACATTTTGTTTATCCATTCATTAGTGGATGGACTTTTGGGTTGCTTTCACTCAGGCTATTATAAATAATGCTGTTAGGAGCATTCGCACAAGTTTTTGTGTGGACATATGTTTCTTTTCTCTCGATTCCACCTAGGACTGGAATTGCTGGGACATATGGTAACTCTGTGCTTACACTTTTGAGAAACTGCCAGATTGTTTTCCACAGTGAGTGGCTGCACCATTTTACATTCCCACCCGCAGAAAGCTCCAATTTCCCTACATCCTCTCCTACACTCCTTATTATCTTTCTTTTTGATCATAGCTGTTCTAGAACAGTGTGAAGTGGTATCTCATTGTGGAATAGACCTTTTTTTTTAATACTTTATTTTATTTTATTTTATTTTTTTGTTGTTACATATGCCCCCTCCCCTTTCTGCTTGCTCTTGCTGTGTGTCCATTCTTCTGTGTTCTTCTATGTCTGCTTCTTGTCTCCTCCCGTCTTTGCGGCGACATGCCGAGGCGGCCTCCGCGCAGGTGGCTCACCCCGTTCGTGGGTGGCTCCATTCTGTTTCACAGGCAGCTCCGCTCTGTGTTTTGCGGGCAGCAGAGCTCCATGTTTTTGCGGGCTGCTTGGCTCCGTGATTCGTGATTCGCGGGCGGCAGCTCCGTGTTTCACGGGTGACTTTGCCATGCCCGTGGCAGCTCTGCCCTGCCCGTGGCGGCTTTTTGCCTTGCCCACTGTGGCTTTGCCCCGCCCATGGCGGCTTGCCTTTCTCAAGGCCGTCTGCCCGCTTGGAGAGGTCCCCGGGAACCGAACCCGGGGCCTCCCATGTGGTATCCCGGCACCCTTATCCACTGGGCTATACAGCTGGCCCCGGAATAAACTTTTAAATTTGGAATAATTTTGATGCATAGAAAAGTTGCAAAGATAGTACAGAAAGTTCCTTATACCCTCCCCCAAATGCTATCTTTGCTTTTAGTAACAGCTTTATTGAGATAATTCATATTACCATACGATTCAACCTTTTATATACAATTCAGTGGTTATTAGTATCTTCACAGAGTTGTGCAACCATCACCACAATCAATTTTAGAACATTTCATCTCCCCAAAAAGAAATCCTGTACCTATTAGCAATCACTCCTGATCTCCCCTTGTCCCTGGCACCTACTAATCTACTTTCTGTCTGTATGGATTTGCTACACTGGACATTGCATATGAATAGAATCATACATTATAAGGTCTATGAGACCATTTTTAAAAGATCATTGTAAGCGTATTGATAAAATTTTATATCACAATTTTTTACTGAATGAGTTATGAACACTTTCCATATTTTTACATAGTCTATCAGGAACACAGTTACTGCACAATAAGGTGATAATTCTATTTTTGAACATTTAAGATATTTATAAATTTTTGTTATAAAATATTTCTAGAATGAACATAAAACTTCTAAAAAAAATCTATATTTAGGATGACTGTATTTGGATAGATTCCTAAAAGTAGAATTTCTAGGTCAAGCTATCATTTACAATTTTTGCTTATATATATATAAGGTATACAACCTGAAAGATCTCAAACCCACTCCTCAGAGATACAAATTTTTGTACACAAATATTTTTACCAACATTTTATTATGAACATTTTTATAATAAAAGAAACAGAAAACTGAAAAATGGAATGACTTGAATAGTGATAATCCATATACCAATCACCTTGATTCTACAATTAACATTTTATTATGTTTGTTGTATTACATATTCATCCATCAATCCATCTTATTTTTTGATGGATTTAAAATATATATATTTTGTTAAAATTGATTCAGCCTATATTCCATATTTTACCTCCTTCTAGCAGTTTGATATTGTTCATGAATTCCAAAAATAGATATTGGATTATATTTGTAAACTGGTCTGTTCCTCTGGGTGTATTAGATTGTATTAGATTCAGCAGTTTCACTTTTACTTTATTAAATCAAGATTAGGGCTTTTATTTGACCACATCATTAGGGCATGCAGGGTTGAGTCCCCACCCCCTTGGTGGAGATAAAATAGACTCTCACTTGGGAGTAAACACAGGGAGAAGGAGAACACAGAGTTTAGTTTCGGAAGCTAGAGGCCCGGGGAGAAAGCCAAGCTGTTCCCCTGATAGGTTGCAGCTGAAGAGACCAGAGCCCTGAACAGCTGAGAAAGCCCAGAAAAAAAAACGAGCCCAGCGAGAGAGACAGACCTTATGCTAGCCTACAGCTGAGAATGGAAGGAGCTGGGACCATGGAGCCTTGGGAGGAAGAGGAAGGCTGAACCCTCGCAGAGACTGGCAGCCATCTTGAGTCAACCCATGGCAACAGACTTTGGCGAGGAAAGTAACTTAAACTTTATGGCCTTGTGACTGTAAGCTTCTACCCCAAATAAATACCCTTTATAAATGCCAACAGATTTCTAGTGCTTTGCATCAGTACCCGTTTGGCTGGCTAATACACTCCTATATTACTATAACTGCTTTTTTTGCTCAGCAATATTTATGAATATTATGCCATCACAATATAGATAGATGTAGACCTAATTATCCTTTTTATAAGGTTGTATAAACAGACATGGAAGAACGCAAGAATGAACACAGCAAGAACAAGCAGAAAAGGGGGGAGATATGTAATAAATAAATTTAAAAATTAAAAAAAAAAAAAGTTTAGCCTAAATCTAGTCAGGCCTCCAGAGCTAACTTTCATTTACAGGAAATAGAAGGATAAGTAAAGTGTCATCATGGAGGAGCAACCGACAAATCCAGAATGTGGAACATTCTATAGGAACAACTGACCCAGTGACTGCAATAAGTCAAAAGCATGAGAAAAAGAAGGAGGAGGGACTGCCCCAGATCAGGAGAATCCTAGATACATGAAAACCAGATGTGACCTGTGGTCCCTGTTTAGATGCTGACTAAAAAGTGCCAGCTAGGGAAGCAGATGTGGTTCAAGCAGTTGGGTGCCCACCTACCACATGGAAGGTCCTGGGTTCTCCTAAAGAAGATGAGCAAGACAGAGAGCTGACACGACAGGCCAGCGCTGTGAGCTGACACAACAAGGTGATGCAATGAAGAGACACAGTGAGGAAACACAATGAAAGACCCAACAAGCAGGGAGCGGAGGTGGCTCAAGTGATTGGGTACCCCCTTCCCACATGGGAGGTCCTGGGTTTGGTTCCCAGTGCCTCCTAAAAAGAAGATGTGCACACAAAGAACAGACACAGAGAGCAGACAGTGAGCTCAAACAATGAGGAGATGGGGAGAAATAAATGAAAAAAAAAAAAAAAACAGCTAGGAAAAGTTATTCTTTTAACATTTTATTTGAAATACTTTCAAACTTCCAGGACAGTTACAAAAATAATACGAATCCCACACAGAGAACTCCAGCATACTCCTATCACCCCAGATAAACAGATCCACCGATTTTAACATTTTGTTACATTTGCCTGGTCCTTCCTTCTTTCCTTCCTCCCTCCCTCCCTCCCCCTCTCCCTCCCTTCCTTCCTTCCTTCCTTCCCTCTCTACCTTCCTACCTCTCTCTCTTTCATCTATCAGTCCTTTTTTTGAACACTTGAGAATAGATTATGTACATCATACTCGTTGAACACTTAATGCTGCCATATACATTTCTTAAAAACAAGGATATTCACTTATGTAACTACCTTAAGTGCAGTTATCAAGTTCAATAAATTTAACATTAATATAAAGATTGCTCTATGTTCCAATTTTTTCATATTATGCAATAATGTCCCTTGGGCCTTTTCTCCACCCTTGTTAGATACTATCCAGGATCACATGTTGCATTTAATTGTCATTGTCTCTTTAGTTGCTTTTGTCATTTTTTTAAATGTGGGAGCATATATGTAACAGAAGCTTTCCCATCACACTTACGACCAAGCATGCTATTCAACAGGACTCATTACATTCACAATATTGCAGTACGCTCACCACCTTCCCTTACTAAAATATCCCCATCTTTCCAAACAGAAACCCTGTATTCATTATGCATTAACTCCCTATTCCCCTTGCCCTCTGCCCCTAGCAACCTGTACTCTTAATTTCTGTCTCTATGAATTTGCATATTTCCAATATTTTCTTTGTAGTTATCATGGGGCTTAAATTTAACATCATAAATCTTTAACAATCTCATTTGCTTTGATACCAACTTAACTTCAATAGTACACGCAAACTATGTTCCTGTACCCCTCCACCCCCCACCTTTATGTAGTTCTTGTCGCAAGTTACCTGTTTATACATTATGAGTCCTGACCCACTGATTTTGCCATTACATTTTATTCATTTGCCTTAGAACCTATAGTTATAAACCAAAAACACAATGAGTGGCATTTATGTTTACCTGTGTCATTACTGTCACTGAAGACCTTTATATTTCTTCATGCAGCTTATCTTCAAATTCTTCTCCCAGCTCCAATCTGCTGTTGAACCCCTCTAGGGAATTTTATATTTCTGTAATTGTGGTATTTAGCTCTGTTTGGTTCCTTTTCATAATTTCCATCTTCTATTAATATTCTCTTTGTATTCCTCTATCCTTTTTTAATTCCTTTAGTTTTTTTTTTTTTTCTTTTTGTTTGTTTTCCTTTCACTCTTCGAGCATATTTGGAAGTTTTTGTTGTTGTTGTTTTGTTTTGTTTTGTGTTTTTGGTCTTTGTCTAGTGTATCCCAAGTCTGATCCTGTTCATTGATGGTTTCTAATGCTTTAATCTTCTCATTTTCCTGGGCCAGCACTTCCTATTTCCTTGTATGTTTCATAATCTTTTTCGAAACCTGGACCTTTTGATATTTTAATATTTTCACTCTGTAACTTAGACTCTGAGGCATCTATTTCTTAAGGTTGTATCCAGATAGTGTTTTGACAGAGTTTTCCTTGAAAGCTAGGAGTTACAGGAGGAGAAGGAGAAGAAGGAGAAGTAGAAGGAAAAATAAAGAAAGAAAGAAGGAAAAGAAGAAAAAGAAAATACCTTTCCCATTCTTTGCAGATTGACCATGTGAGTGTTCTCCTTCAGGGCTTATCCATGAAATGAGTTTGAACAATAGCTCCAGGCCAAAGCATAGGGGCCTCCCAGATCCTTTCTCCACATGTGGTTTGCCTTGGGCATGCACATGTGGCCCTGGGAATTCCACCATTTACAAAGTTCTGAGATCCTGTACTGTATGTCCTACAGCCAGCAGTCCCTTGCCCCAGGCAGCACGACCTGACTGCTCTCCCACAACATTTTTTAAGAGAGCTGGGTGAACCACCTTCCACACACAAAGCAAGTTCTAGAATGAGGAGTCACTTAGGCCACTACCAGACAGAGTGGGCCAGACTGATTATGTTCCTATTATATACAGGAGAGTTACACTGTTTCCTCTGGAAATGGGATCAGGTGAGGGGTAGTAAAGGTGCCAGCCAGGGCACTATGAGCTTCTACTGCTTTTAAGTAGCTTTTTTTTTTTAACTGCAGTCCTTTAATTACTTTCTGGAACTTGGTACTGTAGGGGAGATAAAGGCCCTAAAGGGCTCACTCTGCCATCTTGATATGGGGATTAGGGTGGGGTGAAAGTTATCTACTTATTTTTTTAAGGTACCAGGGCTGGGGATTGAACACAGGACCTTGTATGTGGGAAGCAGGCACTCAACCTAACACGTACCCAGTCTGTTAGGACCTCTTAGAATCTGCATTTCCTTTTTTTTTTTTTTTTTGCATTTTCATTCTTAAGTTTTAAAGTGATGCTGGATATCTCTGTTATGTGTTGACTTTGGAGCTTACCTCTCCGAAGATATTTTACATTGTCATTCTCAAATTCTTGGAGGAGCTTTCACTTTTATTCTTTTTGTGCCACCTATGTAGGCAAGTTTAGGCAGTTTATATATATATATATAGTAATGGATTTATTTGTAATTGTTTAATTAGTTTTTATCACTCTCCAAAGACTGTAAACAGCTTTAGGGTAGGCACTATACATTTTGTCTTGTTCATAATTGGGTCCATAGTATATAAAAAGGTTAAGTATTTAATAAACATTTGTTGAATGTGTGAACATCCTTATTTCCTTGTACTGTTTTCTGATTTCCTTAGGATAAATTCCTAGAAGTAAAATATTTCTGTATTTTTTACAGTTTAAAAATGAACAAATGAATAAATACACATTGCCTTCCAGAAAAATTGTTCCTGACTACCAACTGAGTATAATAGTACCTGTCTCCCCATACCCTCACCAAATTTGGGGTTTATCAATTTGTAATCGTAGCCAATCTGATCAATGACAAATAACATTTTATTTTTATTTCTTTGGATTAGTGGTGTTAGAGAAAAATGGCGCTCACTGGGACACAGAGGCTGATAGTTACAGGCAGAAATTTTATTGGGAAGCTCCCCCAACAGAGGGGGTCTGAAGAGAGACTTCAGCCCAGAAACCGAGTACAGCCTGGGGCCAGATGGCCAGGGTGAAGTGGGCTAGAAGGTCTTGGAATGTGGGAGGGGTAGGTGG
>PVKH010002237.1:0-27745 GCA_004027955.1 Chaetophractus vellerosus
TCTCTAATCTCTGCTTCTCTCTAATCTCTGCTTCTACTTGAGTCCACCCCCACCGAGGGGTGGGGCTCAACGTCTCACTGACGTGGCAATTAACGCCCTACTCATAACTTAATCATGCCCAGATGAACAGATGAGCTTACAAACATAATCTAACTTATATTTTTGGAATTCATAATTAATTCAAACTCAAACCACTACAGAAAGGAAAAAGTGAAACTTACCCTATTTGTAGATGACATGATCCTATATATAGAAAATCCTAAAACACTTTACTCACATGGAGATGAGAGAGCAAGGTCAACTTCAATAGTGGGTGTCAGTTGCCATGGCCAGCAGGTCCCTCCCAACAGCCAAGACAGGGCAATGAACTGTACACATGCCTCCCATGTCACATAGGGCTTATACCCCAATGGATCTATCCATCCTGTACTAGGAAAAGACAGCAGAGGACATATGGGTATAGTTTCTAGGGGCTGTGGACCAAACACTTTTTACATTAATTTAGATTAAAGAGATTTTATCAATATGAAGGCAGTTCCAGGATACAGGCTATCAAAACTCTACCAAGGGGGAAGCGGCTGTGGCTCAATTGTTTGGGCTCCCGTTTACCATATGGGAGGCCCTGGTTCGATTCCAGGAGCCTCCTGGTGAAGGCAAGCTGGCCCATGCTGTGCGGCGAGCTGACTCAGCGAGACACAGTGGGTACAAGCAGCAAGGGGGGAGGTAAATAAATAAATAAAAATAAATCTTTAAAAAAAAACTCTACCAAGGAACCTGGGAGATGATGAAAAACTGTTGCTAAGATGACTCCTATCAACATCAATCTAATTATGATATTCCATGCTCTGGTATTCTTTGTGTTTGTCTTGTTTGGAGTTTACTGAGCTGCTTCTATGAGCTGCTTATATCTTTGCCTTTATATATTTGATAAACTTAGAAATATATTCAGTCAATATTTCTTCATATGTTTTTTTTTCCCTGACCAATTTTTCTCTTATGTCCCGTGGGCACAAGAATTGTACATTTGATTCACCTCTTGATATTGTCCCATGGGTCAATGAGGCTGTTCTAAATTTTTTCAGCACATTTTCTGTCTATCTTCAGTTTGTTTAATTTCTATTGCCTTGTTTCAGGTTCACTGATCTTTTCCTCTATAGTTTCTAATCCATTGTAAATATTATTTAGGCTTTTTTTTTTCAGATATAATGGTTTTCAATTCTAGATTTTTAAAAAACATTTTCCATTTCTCCATGGATTCCCTAATTCTTTCCTCATTTCACTGTCATATTTTGCTTTAAATACTTGAATTTATTTTTAATATCTGTTATAAAGTCATTAGCTGCTAATTCTGACCCCCTGTAGTTTCCATTATTGACTGGTATTTCTCCTGGTTATGGGTCTCATTAATTGTTTCTTGCATGTCTAGCTATTTCTCACTACATAAGAAATAAAAATATATGCTCCCCATGAGGACTTTTAAATGTACACTCATAGCAGCATTTTTTATAAAAGACAAAATGTGGAACATTCAAATATCCATCAACTGGTGAATAGCTAAAGAATATGTAGTATATCTATTTAATGAAAAGATTTTTTATAAAAATGATCAATAACCTGCCATGTAAAAAGAACCTTAGCATAAAAAATTAAAAATAAATTGTCACACTAAATCATGTGCCTAGAGCAGAGCTTTTTAAGACATTAACTTTTTAACATCTGCAGTTTTTTCCTGATCTTCTGCCATTTGGGAAAAGATAATCTACAAACTTCTCTTTACTATTAGGAAGGGGTAGGATAAACAGTTTTTTTTCTAACAAGTCAGGAAAGAATCATTTCTTTATAGAATATTTCTTCTAAATTTCCCATATAACAGCTTTAAAACCTTGTTGTACAATAGCAACATTAATAGAGAAAATACAGTAATCATTGGGCTTTTATATAAATATAAGACTTTGCTATACCTTTTATTTATTTGTTTGTTTGTTTATTTATTTACTTTTCAATGTGCCATAACCTTAAAGAATGGAGTAAGAATGAACATGCTGTATCAATCTCACATTCCATATTATTGGTTCCTTGAAAGAGATGGGGAAAAAGGGGAAAAAGTTACACTCTGTGTGGGGCCAATATCTTTCAGACATTCTCAAATTTACATATAAACTTTTTAAATTAGTCCTTGTATGAATGGCCACCTGGAAAATGCTCTGACTCTTTGGAGGGATTCAGTTATTTTTTTTCTGAAAATACTTGATTTTCTTTCCCAAATATCATGCTTCATCCTCCAGTCACTACATTCTAGAACATATTTTCTGTGGTAGCAAGACTGACACCATGGAGGGCATAAGACATATAGGAAAGGAGGGAAAACACCTCTCTTTGTGCTGCCCCACACTACACTTCCACATACCCATGTGCTGATCTCATTGCCAATCGTTATATGACTAGTGATGAGAAAGATTTCATGTCCTGTGGGAAACTGTTCTTGAGGTTCCCTAGTACCTTGTAGTACTATCTCATTTTTTCATAGTCCATATGGTTCTTTATGCCATTGTCTTTTTCACTTTCAGGGTTCACATAGTTGTAAGAGTCATGGCCTTGAATATGAAACTTTTAAATAAGTGTAAGAGGTACACCATTATATTTTGTGTGCCATTTAAAATCTTAATTAAAGGGAAAAAGTGGAACAAAAGGACAGTTTGGGGAGACTAGCATTTGAGGAGCCATTGCTAGTTCTCCATTTATTTATATAACACCTTATTTCAAAAGGAAGTTACAGTAGTTCCTGTGGATTAATAAAGTGCTATTAAAGAGTAATAAGTAATAGTAGATGTAGCAGTTTATGAATTCCAAAAATAGATATTGGATTATGTCTGTAAACTGGTCTGATCCTCTGGGTGTATAAGATTATATTAAATTCAGAGGTTTCACTTTTAATTGATTAAATAATAATTAAGGCCTTGATTGGGGCACATCAGTAGGACGTTGAGTCTCTGCCCACCAAGAAAACGGCACGGCAGAGGAGTTAGTTGGAGTTTTGGATGCTGGAGCTCCTGGAAGTAAACAAACAGGAGAAGAACACAGAGGATTAGAGACAGCTACGTAGATATGGCAGAGGCCCTGGGAAGAAAGAGTACCTGAAAGTCTACAGCTGATCTTGTGGAGAGACCAGAGCAGCTGAGCCTGGAGAGAAACAAGCCCCTGAGCTCTGGGAAAGAGACAAGACTCATCCTAGCCTACAACTGATATTGGAAGAAGCTGGAACCATGGACCCTTAAAAGGAAGAGGGAGGCTTAACCCTCACAGAAGTCGGCAGCCACCTTGCTCCAACATGTGGCAACAGACTTTGGTGAGGGAAGTAACTTTCACTTTATGGCCTGGTAACCATAAGCTTCTACCGCAAATAAATACCCTTTATAAAAACCAACAGATTTCTGGTATTTTGCATTAGCACTCCTTTGCCTGACTAATACAGTAGATAAGAGGAAAAACAAGATAGGTAGAAATATTTAAAATGAAATAATGATTGAAACCAGTACAAAAATTAACATATTATTAGTAATAGTAAAATGGGTTTGGGATCAGTCAATAGAGAGTATGATGGTTAAGTTCATGTGTCAACATTGCTACATTATGGTATCCAGCTGTTTTGTCAAGCAAGTACTGTGAGGTTATTCCGTAGATTTAAACCATCAGTCAGTTGATTGCATCTATGACTGAATATATTCACAATCAACAAAGGAGATTGCCTTCAGCAACAAGAGAAGTTTCATCCAATCAGTTGAAAGCCTTACAGGTGAACTGATAATTTCAGCAATCAGAAAGCAGAATTTCTACCCCTACTTCAGCAGCCAGTTTCTCCTGGGGAATTTATAAAAACCTTCATAGGAGTGCCTAGCTTGTGGTCTGCCCTACAGAATTTGGATTTGCCTGTCCCCACAGTCATGTGAGTCAATTCCTAGAATAAATGTCATAATATTTACATTCTTTATTTATAAATACTCCTGTTGGCTCCCTTTCCCTCAAGAACCCTGACTAATACAGAGAGCATCATGCAGTGGGTGCAGAGGCATTCTATACCCCACTAAACAACTGCATTCTAACTTTACTTGCCATATCAAGCAGAGTTCTTATAGGTGTGTGTGAGCACTTTTCTCAACTTCAGAAAAGGAACGTGAATGTCAGTGTTTCATAAACTGAAAGTACCATGATAAGCAATTAAAAGTAATAACCTTTTACCAATCAGTTACTGCTAACCATAAAAAGTTTAAGCTTTGGGTATTACTAAATTTCATCTCACTAAGAAAGATAAAATAATTGAGTCAGCAAGAATTACTCCAGTCTTTATAAAGCAGGTATTATAAGTAAATAATGCAAACATAAGCCTGTTTATTTCTAATGTAACAATCTTTGGGAAGAAGCACAGATATTCAGTAGAACTCTGTATCTGATGACAGGAAAGGAATGAAAACAAACAAATAAATGAAAAGATGAAGCCCTGGGCCACAACCTAAATCTGCTGTTGTAGATACTATTTGTTTGGATAACTTGATGAAAGCCAACAACTACTGGGTTTCTCCCTCCAACCACACCAGGCGACCCAGATACAATGAATCAATGGTCTAAAAATTTACAATCATCACATCCTTTTTAACAATATCCACCCAAATGGAAAATGATTAGATCACAAAAATACCTATAACCAGTACAAAGGACTGTGGATTATTAAGATGGATGGTTGATGAACCCAAATAAATAGTCCCTTTTTTTATTAGACTGATGTGAGGATTCCACTCTATCAGTGTATATTGGTATATTAGAGATACCTGTGATACATTTCCCTCCCACCTTCTATTTCCCTAACTCAACTGCTATTAAAGTGTAGTCAGTGAAGCACAGGTAGCCCTCAAGACACCTGCAGGAGGTTGATGAAGTCAAAGCTATTTTTATCACAATACTAAGACATGATTTACCTTTATCACTAAATTGATATGTACATTGATGGTGCAAAAAAAAAATATTGGTAAAACTGCTATCTCCTTAGTAGCATGAATGAACTTAGTAGCACCAAAATATATTAGTAGTCCAGTTGTATCTCTGTCACCATACACTCACTGTTAAAGGAAAGAATTAAGTTTCATAAAAGAATATCTTTTATGAAGCAGTAAGAAGCATTAATTTAATTAAATCTCGACCTCTGCACATACAACTTTTCACAATCTAGATGATAAAATCAGGAGTACAGATATTATACTTATGTTGCATTCTGAAGTTTCTTGGCTGTATGGAAAAGCATTTGTGAGATTTTTGAGGTGCAAGCTCAACCAGATGCTTTTTTAATGGACGTGATTTTTACTTAGAAACAACTGAAAAATATACTATAATTATTCAAACAGGTTTTGACAGACATTTTCTCAACAAGGGATGAAGTAAATATGTTATTTCAAAGAAAACAAGTGACAATATTTATTGCAATGATGAATTTCAAGCTTTCAAAGAAAAACTGCAAATTTGGAAAACTTATGTCTGCAACCGTGAATTTGACAGTTCCCCCCAAAACTAAAATAATATTCTAATGAGAACTCTGGTGATGTTAACAAATGTGTTAATGAAATGTGTCAATTTTTGAAAGATCTGCATAACTCAGTTAACCAGTATTTTTCAACTGACCAAAGCATGATGTTAAAAATTAAGCATGGGTGAAAAACCATTCAGTGCAAGATAAAACAAAAGATTTTAATATAAGTGATTATGAAATGTTCTCTGCTATGTTTTAAGATTCCACAATTATCTGAAAAACTTATTACAAGACTCCAAGACCCCTTTATTTTCCAATTACATATCTATGTAAAGTCAAAACTTCATTATACTGCAACCAAACAAACCTCTCAGAACAATTTTAATGCAAAAACAGATATAAGAATCCAGACATTGAAAGGATTTTCAAAAATGTGGAATAGAGTCATTTCCTCAGCAATTTCTTTTTAGTTTGGAAAATGAAATTTTTAAAAATGATAAAATATGTTATTTACATTAGCATATAATGCAGTAATTATAGTTATTTTAGAATGAAAAATCAATACATATTTTTACATTTCTCAGATTTAAGTGCTAATGCAGTAAAAATTGATAGAGATAACTCAAAATAGTCAAAGCTTATTTAAGTCCTACATAATTATTACATATGTAAATTGTTACTGCCTATATTAGTCAGCCAAAGGGCTTTTGATGCAAAATACCAGAAATCAGTTTGCTTTTATAAAGGATATTTATTTGGAGTAGAAGCTTACAGTTACCAAACCATAAAGTATGTTACCTCTCTCACCAAAGTCTATTGTCACATGTTGGAGCAAGATGGCTGCCAACATCTGCAAGGGCTCAGGCTTCCTGGGTTCCTCTCTTCCTGGGGCTTGTTTCTCTCCAGGCTCAGCTGCTCTATTTGCCCCACAAGGCCAGCTGTAGAGTATCAGGCAATGGCTTGTCTCTCTTCCCAGGGCGTCTGCTGTGTCCAATTGGGCCTTCCTTCTTCCTCACATATCTGCTTCTCTATGTGTATACTTCCCAGGCTCCAGGATCAAAACACCAACCTCCCTTCTCTTTGTTACAGTTTTTCTGTGAGTCCCTGCCCACCCCACGCAATAAGGGGGAGGGGACTTAATGTTCTACTGATGTGGCCCAATCAAAGCCTTAATCAGTATTTAATCAAGTAAAAATGAAACCTCTGAATCTAATATCTATTTTTGGAATTCATAAACAGTATCAAACTGCTACACTGCCTAAGAGCAATTGTTCTAACTAAATTTTACCCACTTTTTATTTTACCCCAACATTCCATACTTGACCAATGTTTCCCATAACTTCCGTCCTTCTGCTTCGCTTCAATAACCCCTCTTTATACATCTAGAAGGCCAGATGCCAAGACACCAACAAAAATTTACAATCCATACTAAGAAACAGGAGAATATGGCCCAGTTAAAGGAACAAGATAAGCCTCCAGATGACGTAAAGGGGTTGAGACAACTAATCATAAATGTTCAAACAAATCTCCTTAATAAATTAAATGAGATGGCTGAAGAGATTAAAGATATTAAGAAGACATGAGGTGAGCACAAAGAAGAATTTGAAATCATACATAGAAAAATAGTAGATCATATGGGAATAAAAGGCACAATAAATGAAATTAAAAATATACTGGAGGCATATAACAGTAGATTTGAGGAGGCAGAAGAAAGTATCAGTGATCTTGAAGACATGGCCTCAAAAAGCAAACATATGAAAGAACCGATAAAGAAAATAGTGGAAAAAATTGAACAGGCTCTCAAGGAACTAAATAACTGCAAGAGATGTGCAAACATACATGTCATGGGTGTCCCAGAATGAGAAGAGAAAAGGGGAAGAAGGAATATTTGAAGGAATAATGGTACAAAATTCCCCAACTCTATTGAAGGACATGGATATTCATGTCCAAGAAGCACAATGCACTCCCATCCAAATAAATCTGAATAGCCCTACAACAAGACAAATACTAATCCAATTGTCAAATGCCAAAGACAAAGAGAGGATTCTGAGAGCAGCAAGAGAAGAGCAATGTATAACATATAAGGGATACCCATAAGATTAAGTGCTGATTTCTTATCAGAAACCATGGATGCAAGAAGGCAGTGGTACGATATATTTAAGATACTGCAAGAGAAAAACTTCCAGTCAAAATCTTATATCCAGCAAGTATGTCTTTCAAAATTGAGGGCAAGTATAGAATATTCACAGATAAACAGAAACTGAGAGAATTTGTAGCCAAGAAACTAGCTTTGCAGGAAATACTAAAGGGAAAGTTACAGCCTGAAAAGGAAAGACAGGAGAGAGAGGCTTGGATGAGATTCTAGAAATTAAGTTTATATAAGTAAAAGTAAAAGTGTAAAAAGAGTTGTGAAAATAAAATATGACAGATACAACTCAAAGGTCAAAATGGGTGAAATAATAAATGCTTTTATAGTAATAACTTTGAATGTTAATGGATTAAACTCCCCAAACAAAATAAACAGATTGGCAGAATGGATAAGAAAATAAAAACTATCTATATGCTATCTACAAAAGACTCACCTTAGACCCAAGTATACCAATAGATTGAAAGTGAAAGGCTGAAAAAGATATTCCACACATTCAGTAAAAACAACAACAACAAAAAGCTGAAGTAGCTACACTTATATGGGATGAAATAGACTTTAAAAGCAAAACTGCTATTAGAGACAAGGAAGGACATTATATATTAATAAGAGGGGCAATTCACTAGGAAGAAATAACTATCATAAAAATAAATGCACCTAACCAGGATGCCCCAAATTACATGAGGCAAACACAGGCAAAACTGAAGGAAGAAATAGATGTCTCTACAATAACAGTTGGAGACTTCAATGCATCACTCTCAGCATTAGATAGAACATCTGGGCAGAGGATCAAAAAAGAAACAGAGAGCTTGAATAATATGAAAAAAGGACTAAATTTAATGTGCATATACAGAACATTACACCATAAAACAGCAGGATATACATTCTTCTCAAGTGTTCATGGATCTTTCTCCAGGATAGACCATATGTTGGGTAACAAAGCAAATCTCAATAAATTCAACAAGATTGATATTATGCAAAACACTTTCTCTGATCACATGGAATAAAGTTGGATATCAACAACAGGGGAAAAGGAAAAATTCACAAATATATGGAAATTAAACAACACACAGTTAAATAATCAGTGGGTCAAAGAGAAATTGTGAGATAAATCAGTAAATATATTGAGATAAATTAAAACAAGAACACAATATATCAGAACCTATGGGATGCAGTGAAGGCAGTGCTGAAAGGGTAATTCTTATCACTCAATGCATACATTAAAAAAGAAGAAAGAGCTAAAATCAATGACCTAACTACACAGCTGGAGAAACTAGGAAAAGAGCAGCAAACTATCCCTAAAACAAGCATAAAGAATGGTATAACAAAGATCAGAGCAGAAATAAATGAAATTGAGAACAAAAAAAAAAAAGTAGAGAGAATTAACAAAAATGGGTTCTTTGAGAAGACTAACAAAATTGACAAACCCTTAGCTAGAATTACAAAGAAAAAAAGAGAAAATAAATAAAATAAGAAATGAAAATGGGGACATTGCTACTGACCTCACAGAAATAAAAGAGATCATAAAAGGATACTATAAACAACTCTATGCCAACAAACTGGACAATGTAGTTGAAGTGGAAAAATTCCTAGGAATATATGAGCAACCTACACTGACCCTGGAAGAAATAGAAAACCTCAACAAATCAATCACAAGTAAAGATATTGAAATAGTCATCAAACTACTCCCCAAAATGAAAAGTCCAGGACCAGATGGTTTCACAGGTGAATTCTGCTGAGCATTCAAAGAAGATTTATTACCAATATTACTCAATCTCTTCCAAAAAACTGAACAAGAAGGAAGGCTACTGAACTCATCCTATGAAGCCAATCACCCTAATACCAAAGCCAGGTAAAGATATTACAAAAAAAATAAAATATGGACTCAGTTCCATAATGAATACAGATGCAAAACTTCTCAGCAATGTACCTGCTAATCAAATCCAATGGCATATTAAAAGAATTATTTATCATGATCAAGTGGGTTTTATACCAGGCATGCAAGGGTGGTTCAACACAAGAAAATAAATCAGCATGATACATCACATTTATAAATTAAAGAAGAAAAATCACATGATCCTATCAATTGATGCAAAAAAGGCATTTAACAAAATACAGCATCCTTTCTTGTTAAAAATACTACAAAAGATAGGAATTGAAGGAAACTTTCTCAACATGATAAAGGCTATATATGAAAAGCCCACAGCTAACATTAAACTCAATGGTGAAAGATTGCATGCTTTCCCATTGAGATCAAGAACAAGACAAGGCTGCCCACTGTCACCAGTGTTGTTCAATATAATGCTAGAAGTTCTAGCTAGAGCAATCTGGCAAGAAAAAAAGAAATAAAAGGCACCCAAATCAGAAAGGAAGAAGTAAAACTGACACTATTTGCACATGATATGATCCTGTACCTAGAAAGTCTCAAAAAATCTGCAACAAAGTTGCTAGAGCTAATAAACCATTTCAGCAGAGTGGCAAGATACAAGATTAATATGCAAAAATCAGTAGTATTTCTATACACTAGTAAAGTGCAATAAGAGGAGGAAGTCAGGGAAAAAATCCATTCACAATAGTGCCTAAAAGAATCAAATATTTATGAATAAACCTAACAAAGGACATAAAGCACTTGTATTCAGAGAAATAAAATGCATTGCTTAAAGAAATTTGGAAAGACCTACATAAGTAGAAGAACATTGCATGTTCATGAATTAGAAGACTAAATATCGTGAAGATGTCAATTCTAGACAAATTGATATACAATTTCAATGCAACCCTGATAAAAATTCCACCAGCATTTTTTAAAGAAATGGAAAACACATTATCAAATTTATTTGATAGGGTAAGGAGCCCTGAATAATTAGAAACATCTTAAAAAGGAAGAGCAGAGTTGGAGGACTCTCATTTCTGGACTTGAAATCATATTACCTAGCTACAGTGATAAAAACAGCATGGCGCTGGCATTTATAGACACATAGACCAATGGAACCAAACTGATCGCTCAGAAACAGACCTTCTCAACTACGGTTGAGTGATATTTGATGAGGCTGTCAAACTCAACCAGCTGGGACAGAACAGTCTATTCTAGGACACCTGGACATCCGTATCCAAAAGAAAGAAAGAGGACTGCTATCTCACATCTTACACAAAAATTAACTCAAAATGGATCAAAGACCTAAATATAAAAGCTAGAACTATAAAGGTCCTAGAAGAAAATGTAGGAAACATCTTCAAGACCTGGTGGTAGGTGGTAGATTCTTAACCCTTACACCAAAAGAACAAGCAATGAAAAAAAAAAACTTATAAGGGATGAACCCCAGGTCAAATACAGATGATTTTGGTTTGAAAAGCCATATTCTTTCATGTATGTAATGCTGGGTTTTTTTTAACATGAGGCAAGGGAGGGGAAAGAGGAATAGATAAATGAATTAGAAAATCCTAATATAAATTACAAAATCTTTTCCCATTGAAAATACAATTCAACTTATTCATTGATATCGTTAGTTATTTTTCAGACTCATTGAGAACATAATCACAATTTCTAATATCCTATACAGATGCTACTGATAGCAACTTACAAAAATATAAATGAACTTTGAAAACACCTGTTTTAAAGCTAGTGATCACTTATAGATGGAAATCTGCTTACTTAAACGTGACTTGAGAAACTACTTTTGATTGTTAAGCAAATACCCCTATTTAACAGATCTAAATATAAACACACTTTTTGTTGGAAAAAAAGTTGTTACTACATTTAAAATATACACATTTCAAGATCCATTTTCTGTCTTTAAAGATGGCTACTATTCACCAGTTAATATGACAAGTCCTACAGATACTGGTAGTCATGAAGTGAAAGATTGTAATTCTTTCTTTTTCAAAAGAAACCTTAGGCAATTCAAAGTAATATAATTCCAAATAGAATGCACAAACTGAGATATTTTCTAATCCTTCATAGCTTCTGGGAGTTTTTGCCCTTTGTAATTCAGCCAGCCTTCCACTTATACTGCATTGTTGTTTTTTAAGGGGCAGAATATGATTTCCAGAGTTACCACTTTATCACTGATAATGTTTTTATGAGTCAGAGAGAATTGTTGTTCAACTCAATGTCTGTTATTACATGAAAATATTTTCCCAAGATTACTACACTGAAAAGTTCCTTTTATACTTTGTATTTAGTTTATAGGCATAACCAAGTATAAAATAACAATAATGTAAATTTGGAAGAAAGAAAAATGAGATTGCAAATGAAATACCCCAAAATTGTATACAAGTTTTTTACTTTGTTTAAAAAAAACAACCAGATTGAATGAATCAGACAAGCTTCATATATAGTGGGTTGAAAAGACATCTCGCTGATTTAAGTATTTGTAATTGGTCCTAGTTTCAGAAGGTTGCTCTAATTTTATCCCACAGATTTGAAACCAAATTGTTGCTGCCATATCGATGTATCTTTTGATCATTTACATAGGTTTTTTTTATTTTTTAAATAAAATTTTCTATCCATTGTGTCACATTGGCATGCAGAGTACATTTATTGTAACTTACAAATCTATGAAACAACCCAAAGAATAAATTTATTCAAACTTACCTGGAAGCTTAGTTTATTTGAAGAAATTTACCAGAAAATTTTGCATAAATGCAAATGGAAACTCTAAGGAATATTGATAATGTTCTTTCTGATTTTCCTGGCACTGTTTACCTCAGCCAGTTAAGTATCTGATTATAGCATAATCAGCTCCTAAAAAATAGACAGTTCTTAATGTATTTAAATAAAAAAATACCTATTTCTAATTTGTTAAGATTCCATATATTGTAGTATACACTATAAATTTAATGAGATTTTTCAAATAAAGTGAAACACATTAATTGGAACACACTAAGTTGAAAGATTCCTGCTGATTTCAGAAGAATTAATAAGTATAGTCTTAGATTTAGGAATATTGAAAATAAGTGGTGTTACCAGATTAAGCAAATAGAAAAAAAAAGTACATTCAACTTGAATTTCAGATAAACAACAGATAAATTTTTAGAACAAATATGTCCCAAACATTGCATACTTACACTAAAACAAAAATTATCTGTTACTTATCTGAAATTCAAGTTTAACTGGACATCCTGTATTTTACCTTGCCTAAAATATCAGTTTTGAGGGCAGTCCTTTCTGCTATATCACATTTCTAGAATGCAATGGAATCAACATGCTATTGTAAGTTAGAATAAGGTTAATATAACACAAAATTCACATTAGGTCATGAATGATTTTTGTGCATACTACTATTTTGTGGCACCACTAATAGCATTGAAAACAAAATGCAAAATACAGCGACATGATATATTTGTTTTCTATTGCTGCTTTAACAAACTAACACAAACGTAGTGACTTAAAACAATACAAGTTTATTACCTTAGGTGAGAAGTCAGTATATTAGAAGTTTGACACAGGTCTCACAGGGTTAAGAAATTGGGGCTACATTCCCTTCTGAAGGCCTTAAGAGAGAAAAAGTTTCCTTGTCTTTTCCAGCTTCTAGAGGACACCCACACTTCTTGGCAGAAGGCATACTTACTCCATCATCAAAGCCAGCAACATTGCAGCTCTCTAACCCTTTCTTTTTAATTCTCTGATTGCAGACTGATTTTCTGATTAGGACCATATGATTAGATTGGGCCCACCAGGTTATCCAGGATGATGTCCCAATCTCAAAATCCTTAACTTAATCATATCTGTAAATTTCCTTTTGCCACGTAAGAAAGCATATTCACATATCTACTCCATGCAGCCAGATTACAATAAACCACTGAGGAATGTTTATCCATCACCTCATGTTATTTTCTTGGTTCAGTTTGGTCCCTTGCTTTGTCTTTATTACTCACTTCTTCCCAATCTTTGTAATTTTCCCTATTCCATGTAACTGCGCATTCTTCTTTACGTGCCTTTGTTCATGCTTTCTTCTTTATTTTTTGTAAAACCCCATTTTTTGTCTTTAAAAAAATACTCTTCAAGTATTTGTTAAAATTAGGATTGTTTTGTTGTTGTTGTTTGTTAGTGCTCTGGTCACATAGTTGCAAAGACTTTGACTGATTTTTCTCTAATCCTGTCTTTTATATAAACATTATTTTTAGTGCACAGTTTTACAGAATGCAAGGTTTTTTCAGTGGTACATGTATCACATTATGAAATGCCAGGATTTTGTTTCTCTCTTTAGTCTTTCCCTCAAAAAGACCAGTTCATCCTTCCTTAGCTTATTAAATGTCAACTAGTGAACAGTAAAGCCTAGACCTGTATTCCTGACTATTTCCACAAATAGAACACAATTTTTAACAATATGCTTGATATTTTCATTTTTCATTTTTATGACAAGCTTAGCTTTCTAAAAACTGAATTTTAATCTCCTTTCTTCTCTAACCAGCTTCCCTTCTTATCATTGTCCTACTTTCAAAGACCCAAATCTTATAGTTGTTTATTACTTATGCTAATAGTTCCCCTACCTAGTGTCAGTCACCAAATAGTTTGATATTTATGTCTGTGAAACTCTTTCATTCTATCTCCTAGTGCCACAATCCCTAAAGTGTGTTCCACATACCACTAATGATCCACAAAACCATTCTGGTTTGTATTGGAAACAATACAGTAATCATGTATTGTTTCTGCTAGCAATATAAAAATCTACTTTTAAAATAAATTTAGCAAAATTTAAAAAGTGACTTATTTTGTAAAATTTCATCAAATGTTATAAGTAGTATGCAAATATTGCAAATTTTTTTGTGGTTGAAGGTGAGCAAAAAAAGTGTTAAGAAACCATATATGAAATACAGTACACTATCTCTTTCCCAATCCCGTGTCCCATACCCTATCAAGGGCAAATGGAGGCACCAAGGAAGCACAATTAAATTGCAATGAGAGAAAGCATCATTACAGTATGAAGAGTAGAGAGGTAACAAACAATATTTAAATATGGCAAATTTCCTCCTTTGCTCTCTTATTTAATAGCTTTCTGTTTGTCTCTTTTTGAGAAAATTTCTTCTCTTCAGTGACTAAATGATCACATTGACCTCAGTCATGCCTGTAAACTAAAGGTTGATCATTCATTTGAAATTCAAAGAGATTAGAAAGGGTCTCAGGGGAAAGAAGGAAGCAAGCAGAAGTTTAGGCCAATCCTGTCAATTGGCCATAGAGAAATGAAGCCATTCTTCTCTATTGCTTATAACTCTCATAGCCAGAGTGTTAACACAAAGAACACTAAGGTACCAAGGTTGCAGGTCTAGAATGAAATTGTTATGGAGTCGTTATTTAGTATGTGCTATTCTCTGGCTTAGCTTTTAAACTTGAGGCAAAAGAATATGTATTTGCAAGCCTCATGTATTTCAGCCCATTTCAGCCATTAGTAGTTAGGAAGCAAAGTCATATGTATTTATTCTTTTTGTGTGTGTGTGATCTTGCAAGGTGACAATAGTCCTGATATGTTAAGGATTTGAGAATACTGATCATACAAACATTATCATTTCAAAATAGGAGTCAAAATTGACATATCACTTATGTATTTCCATTGCCATAAATGTCACTGAGATTCAAGTTTTTATTAATTCATTCCTGATTTACAAAAAAAAAAAAAAAACACACCAAAAACCCACCTGAATTACTGATTTTCTCCTTCCTAAGACAAATACTCTGTGCACTTTTTTTCTGTGCACTTTTTAACTGGCTTCCCTGTCAACAGGCTTTCTTTTCTCCACCACAGTTGATTACATTACACATACTGCTATGAATTCTAAAATTTGATTTTGTAAATCTCCCATAACTCTTTTCTGCTCTGAGAAAGATATTCATATCTAAAGTTATCAGACGGACATACAAGCAATTCCTCAATCAGGATTTAATCTTCCTATCCAACAGAATCACCACCATCATCATCATCACAAACCACCAAGCCAACATGCTCATGTTTGCCACACAAACAATGCTTATTGCGTGCCTATAATACACACTGTGCCATGTGCAATAGAGGATTAAAAAGAAGCATAAGATATGGTACATGGATTGTATAAGAGTTCATTTACTCAGGTAAAAATTATATGTAAAGTAATATATAAATTGGAGAATAATATAAAATAAATAATTGAAGGGCACAAACAGTAAATAAATATTATAAAGACTTGAAAGGAAGAAATATCAATATGGAAGCTTTCATAAATCTAGATGTTCTATTCATTACTCCCTTCAATCAGAAAACCCATTCCTCTAGTCAAAGTAGCCTCCTCACTCTTACTGAATCATGAAATGCTCAAGTAATCTCAATGCTGTTTTCCTACCACTTGGAAGAGAACTCTTAAGCCTCACTAACTTACCAAATGTTAATACTTAATTATAATTTATTAATTTAGATTTTCTTGCCTATCAAAGCTTATTTAATTCTACATGTTGTTTTTTTTTCTAAAATAAGTATACACTGCCACTAGGTGAAACTAGAAATACTCTTCCAGTTTAAAAGCTTGTATTTTCATGGATGGTTATATGAGAGAAAAAATAACATGCATTTCCTTTTCATTTATGCATTTTGCACAAAATTAAAAGATTTTACTAAAGCAGCTAAATTAAAGCATTACCTACTGCTGCTAAATATTTTTAAATAGAATGGACAATGCAGTCATATTTATATCAGATTAAATTGCTCTTGATTTCAAATTATAAAATCTCTGGGAGAAGGTTTTAAGAAAATTAGCTTTTCTCAGAGAAAGGTATTATTAGCTTGATAATGTTAGAAATGAAGCTTTATTAAATACCAAATTTTCACATTTCTTGAACTAAAGAGTACAAAATATAGAAAATTTATTCAACTATGTGAACAAAAGAAGTGATAAATTCAGACATTTCAGCTATTCCCCATGATTTGAAAACTGTGTAAGTTATATTTAAGAGGTCTTAAACTGTGTATTTTACAAAGACAGAATTTCAAACATTGCCAAGTACAAACTTGAAATTTCTCTTTCCCTTAAAATTGAAGAATATGATTTAAGTGTTCATTTCTTTTCCCATGAGTCTCAACAAGAACATCTAATGGTCCTGTTATTACCACCATCTTCTCCTTAGAATCTGGACATTTCCCTAAACAGAAATAAAATGAGACTCCTACTGAGCAAGATACCTATTTAATATGCTTGCCAATATTCTTGTAGAAGTAGTGGAAGAAAGTCATATTTAAATCCAGAAATAAAAAATTCTTGATGTTTCATAAAATTGAAGGGATTGATGATGGTTTCATAAAACTTGCTGATTTTATGATGATATTCTCAACTTTTCCAAAAACTCAATATTAAACATAACTATAATGATTCCTTGTGGACTACTCAGTATAGAATCCTACAGTGAAGGTACTGTGATTGTGATGTTTTCATTTTGCTCATAACTTCTTAAATTTCTACTTTCTGCACCAATGTTACCTCAAAAAGTTGTTTTAAGCTAAAATCTTCAAAGCAGTCTTACCTATATATACATATGTATTTTTTTACATAGCATTACCAATATATATATTTTTTCTTACATAGCATTTTTACTTCTTCATGCTACAGAACTACATTGATAAGTAGAGGACTAATTCTGAATTCAACTTTTTAGTTATGCTTTAAAAGTGGTATCATTTTTTCCCTATTTGACTTTCAAACAACTTATTGGGAGGTGGAACCATAGAAATATTACTGAGTTTCTGCTTGGCCACTCTACAAATGACTCCTACACTAATTTGCTATGCCCTTGGGGCTACTGCTGAGGAAGTTGTGATAATCGCAGCAAATCAGCCTAGCCCTTTAATGATAACTAGCTTCAACTTATTAGGGTAGGTTTCTGGTAGAGTCCCTTCTGAATTGGAGTTGGCTTGCTCAGAGAATTCATATTTGGCTTCTCCTACTATATTTCAAGTGGGAACTGGTCCCTGGGAGAGGATATGAGTATTTCCCCTAAGAAATGTGTTGGATTGTGTGGAAATAAGTTGGTCACTCAGTCCCATTTTTTCCTATGTTCTATATAGCAGAGGTTGGAAGCCTGGAAACTGCATTTTCCAGAATCTCTGTCAGCATGATCCTAAGTTAGGTTCTGCCAATGAGAGGCACTAGTGGGAATCTGGAAAGCATAAGAGAAGTAGGCACCAGGGCATTAGCATGAAGGTTTTGCCAGTAAGTTCCTGGTGTCTTGAAGGAATCACCTGCTTTGGTGCTATGAGCAGTGAAATCACAGACAATGGTTTCCTGTGATTTGTACATTTCTTGATTTCCTAAATGGTAGTGACCCCTCCCTGACATTTTCTTTACCGGCCCTTGGATGGTTTGTAATTTCCTCTAATAAGCCATTTCTTAGTAAAATGCCTACCATGATTTCTGCTTTTCTGACTGAACTTTGACTGATACAGAGCCTCTAGAAGAAAAAGGATCTAGAAGTCATCTCTTTTTGAAAGCCAGTTGATGGTCTTGGCAGAAGGAAGGAAGCAAGGGTTACTGATAGGAACACACCAAGAGATAAAGGAGAGATTGGGCTGATGATTTATGATCAGCACCAAGTATGATTGTCCATGTGGGGAGAGTTTATTTGGTAATGTGTAACTGAGGATATAAAACCATCTGTTCTAGACACCCTGGCACAGTGGCCATGCTTCAACATGAACAGCTGGGCATGCAAATGACAACTAAATTGAGAACATGTAAAGCACCACTTCTGCCTTTACAGAAAGGAGGTCAGCAAGAGAGTCATTTCAGCATTAAAGATTTTATCTACTTACCTCACAGAGACAGAAAATCCATCATCACCCAAGATTCTGCCAAATATTCACAACCATAGATCTACAAACAGACATTTATTTGTGGCCATTCTTTCCTTCTTTTGGGTTATGATAGAGAAACTTTGCATGTACCGATGAAAACCCGATATCTACTTTCAACTTCTCAGTGATCTCCAGCATATAGTTATCCTTTCTCTTCCTACATCTGCAGCCTCTTTGCTGCCAACAATTAAGTTAATCAGCATGCAAATGTGCCCCAAGAACTTGCATCTATTTTTAAAAATCCTTGTTTAATCAATAGTCAGATATACCTAACCTAGTCTATTCCCTTGGCCAAGTTTTTCAAAGAAGTTATTTATTATTTAAACCCTAAACACTTACCAACTCATTCCAGTTTGGCTTCATTAACTCTTCACTATTACTAGAAAAACTTCTCTGGATAAGGTCATTCACTCAGTCATGCATTTTTTTTTCATTTTAAAAATTTAACAAATATTCATACAGCATTGTGTAAGAAGATGGATATATAAGAAAAATTGAATAAAAGAGAAACCTTCCCTGCTATATTAGTCAGCCAAAGGGGTACTGATGCAAAGTACCAGAACTCTGTTGACTTTTATAAAGGGAATTTATTTGAGGGTAGAAGCTTACAGTCACAAGGCCCTAAAGAGTCTGACTCAAGGTATCATAAGAGGTACTTTCTCACCCAAAGTCAATGGCCATGTATTGAGCAAGAGGGTGAGCAATGTCTGTGAAGGTTCAGCCTTTCTCTTCCTCTTAAGGCTTCATGGTCCCAGCTTCTTCCAATCTCAGGTGTAGGCTGGGATAAGTCTCATCTCTCTCCTGGGGCTCATTTCGCTCCAGGTTCAGCTACAGCTGTAGGCTATCAGGCTCATTCTCTTCCCAGAACCTCTGCTGTGTCAATGGAGCTGTCTCTATTCCTCTGTGGTCTTCTTCTGTGTATTTACATTCCAGGGCTCTAGCATCAAAAACTCAAGCTCTCTCCTCTGCCATGTTGTTTTCTCTGTGAGTTCGTGCCCACCAAGGAAGCAGGGACTCAACGTCCTACTGATGTGACTGAATCAAAACCCTAAACATAATTTAGTCAAATAAAAGTGAAACCTCTGAATTTAATACACTCAAAGGGTAACACCCCCGAGGGAACAGACCAGTTTACAAACATAATCCAATATCTATTTTTAGAATTCATGAATAATATCAAACTGCCACACTTGCCTTGATTACTGATTTGTATATTGCATATTCAATTAGTATCTTTTTCTTTCTTATCAATTTCTACTTTATAAAACAACAAAAAGAGTAATACAAAATTATTGCAGTAAGTAAAAAAGAACAAATTTATATAAAAGCAAACAGTAATCTCCCTCAATTAGTTGCTGTTAAGTTTTTTTTTTTTTTTCTTCTTTAGGAGGAACTGGGATCCAAACCAGTGACTTCCCACATGGGAGGCAGATGCTCAACTGCTTAAGCCACATCTGCTCCCTGCTGTTAACATTTTGATGTAGATTTTTTTTTTACACATTTTTCTATATTCACAAAATTTAGGTTAAAACACATGATATTGCAGATAATCTACTGTTTTTGGCTTACAAAACAGCAATATCAAATGGTTCTGTCTAATACATATGTACATGTCTAGCGAGCATTTCAAATAGTTTTTGAGTAATGAACAAATTATATTTTAATACATGAATAGTTAATGAATGGATGGATAGCTGTGTTCATCTTGTGTATCAAGAATTTTAAAAAATTTACTTAAAACTAACTACCTTTATGTCTATTGCAAAATTTTATCTACCAAAGTTTAAATAGTTGGATTCTCTAAGGTAGTTGTTTTCATTTCCCAGGCTGCTCAAGCAAATACCGTTAAATGCATCAGGTTGAAAATGGGAATTTATTCACTCATGGGTTGAGGCTGGGGAAAAAAATCCAAATCAAAGTGTCATCAAAGCAAAGCTTTTTTCCTGGAGATTCTTGCATTCTGGAGCTAGCTGCCAGCAATCCTTGGTCTTTAGCTTGTCACGGGCAAGGCACCTGGCATTGCTCCCTGGTCTTTCCCTTCTCTTCCAGTTTCTTTTGATGTTCAGACTTCTTGCTTCCTGTAGCTTTCTCTCTTTCTGTCTGAAATTCAATCCACTTATAAAACACTGTAGTATTAGGATTAAGACCCATCCTGATTGAGATTGGTCACACCTTAACTGAAATAACCTCATCGAAATGTATTTACAATGAGTTCACACCCACAGTAATAGATTAAACGTAAGAACATGCTTTTCTTGGGTACTTCCAGTTTCAACCCACCATAGTAGTAAATGTTCAGAAGTCAGAGAACAGAGACTATAGAAAGGTCGGGGAAATATGAGAAAATTAGTCAGGAAAGCAAGTCCCATCGTCAGCAATCCATATAGATAAAATTTTTAGACAATTGAGCAAATGAACGATGCCAGTTAACTATATAATATAGGCTAAGAGACAGGTTGAAATTAAATAAAACTATTATTATAAGGATGTTAAATTAAACAAGTACATTTCTGCCAATTTTTATTTTAGGTAGATAACCAACCATGATCAAAGTGATTAAATTCTATGCATTATTTCTTTTAATATTTGAAAAGTAAGATCTTTTCACTTCTACTGTAGACATTCAATTATATCTCGAAAATCACAACTACTAAAACATAAAGAGGGAAATGAAATAAATCACACAGTTATACAGCCAAGAAAATAAAACATTTATCTCATTATTCTTTGTCTGAATAACTATACAATACAATTCATTTTGACATTTAGGATATTATTTGCACATGCTCAATTGGTATGCTTATCTTACTAAACTATATTTAATGCTGCATTCATGATGCTCAGCATATTTCCTGGTATGATGATGACACCAACAACTGTTTATTGGGTTAAATTTTAGAATGACTTTACTTTAAATTTATTCAAAATTGAATCTTGTCTACATTTTTTTTTTCTTTAGAGGAATACTAAATTTTTAACTAAGCTAAAAAAATTGGTTATTTAAATTAGCTGAATATTTTTCATAGCTTGAATAGTAGCACAGAATCTTATTTATATACTCAATTGTCAATTATTCACATTCAATGTCATCTCAATCAATAGTTCAATATTACCATTTATTAAGTGTTCACTATACACCTGGTAAAAATTTAATGAGCACTATCATGTTTCATATCAACTGTATGAGATGAGTTTGTTAGTCTTACTCTACATTTGGTGAAACTGAGGGAGGTTAGAAAGATTAAGCAATTTGAACAATGGTAGAGCCGAATTTAAACCTAGGTGGGTCTGAATCCACAGTCTATTCTCCAAGGTTTCTGCTTTTTACCAACATATATATCTGGCTCTCTGGTTAAGTTGTATGTCCAGCAGTATCTGACCATACTTAGTATCTGAGGGAGTAGCAAATTGTGGCTACCAAGCTAGTGTTAATGTTCAAGACGACTCAATTCGGTGGGTGAGGAAATGAATCAGAGTGATTTCAATAAAGAACATTCTCAGTCAGACAAGTGGTGATGCCTTGGAATTGGATCTCATATTCCTCATAAGAGGGTACAGGAAGTGGGTTTAACAGAAATGACCTCTCTGTGAAAGGTTGCCATATAGGAAGCATGGTTCAGAACCTGTGTTAGGGCTTGCAGCAGATTGGCAAAGAGTTAATTATCTTTGCATCTTCCTGTACTCTCAAGAAGGGCTTCAGTGATCAATAAAAAATTAGACTAAATGGTTAGGAAAGTGTGAGGCTCAATAATGTTACACTACACATTATGCAGCACAATTAATTCAATAAGCTTCCGAAACCTACACACTCTTGGGTATAAAGATATGACTGAATCCTGCTGAAGCAGTGTCTTGTACTGTACATCTTAACAGAAGCAAGATACCTAGGGAGAGTTGATAGTCCTGGTGTCTGGGAGCTGGGGGGTGGAATTTATATCCATTGCAGATACCGTGGATTGGCTCAAGTTGGGGTCTGTTCACCTTATTCAAGTTTTACATAAAGGGAAGCATGCCTGCAGATACTACTACATAGAAGCTTTAAAACCACTCCTCCTAATGATTTATGATGGTCTTTGCTTTTGTTATTACCCTGTACCACAAGTCCTACAGGAAGATTACTTCAATGCCATTGTACTGTCTTGTTACATCTTTTTATTATTTCTTTTCTCTGTTACTTACAGCTTGTATTTTTATTTAAATATTTACTTGGTCACATAATTTCTTCTCAACTAAGCAATGAACCTCTTGAAAAGCACGGATGTGCCCTAGAAAGAAACTATATTCGTATCAAGCATAGCACTTGCTGATTTGATCTGGTAGAGAATTCACTGTTATTGATCTTCTTTGCTCCGTCAATAGCCCCTAGTAGGCATGTGACTGTACAGCAATGGGACTCTTTAGTCAAGGATTCTTTTCATAAATTGTGAAAGAAACCCACCTTACATCACCTTGATTAAGGAGAATTAATTGTCTTGTAGACACAAACCACAAGAAAAGCTAGGATGAAGCTTGCCTTGGGCATTTCGAACAAATGAATCTGTAAGATGGCTGCAAATAGTTCTACAAATAGCTTCAATTTTCTATTCCCAAAATATTGGGATCAGAGAGAAAAGGTTGCCTCTCTCTTGTGTATATTTTACAAACCCTAGGGAAATACTCACGTGCTCTTTAAGGACTATGACTATAGAGGCAAGAATCCAATAGATCCCATTCAGATCATTTAATCAGAATATGGACAGGAGGAGCAATTCCTCAAAAGAACAAGAAGACTAATAGGTAAGTATCTGTGAGCTGGAAATCGATTTCATTTTGTGTCTAATATAGAGTGTGAAAAAAGGAGGGAAATAGTGTTTTTTTATATTTATTGAGTAACTGCTATATGTCCTATGAACTTTATAGATATTATAAACTTATATAAATAGCTATAAAGGAAAATAAATATGAAAATAATTGGGATGATACTAGGCAGTACCTTTGCCCTATACATTCTAAAGAATGGGGACATATTATTGAATTAAAGATGCAGTGAATATTCCTAAACCATTAATATAAGGTTTAACCCACTTATTGATCTTATTATTACTTCCTTACCCAAACAAATTAAATAAGTTTTAAAAATCCATTTATAAGAAAGCTAATTTTTGCAGAGTGCTACATGCCAGCACTTTACATGCATTCTCCCATTTAATCCTCACAATAATACCATGATAAAGGTATTGATATTTGTTAGGATATAGGGTCAGCTACTTTAGTGAAGAGACAAAAATATACACTGACTTAAATAAAATGCATGTTTATTAATTTCTTAAGAAACATGAGGTGTAAAGGTGATCTGGAGATGGTTACCATAAATGGCTCTGCCAGAATGAAGGAGCTTCCATCTCTGTGTCCAAAGAAGCTACCTTTTTCTAAATCCCACTTTTGCTATTTTCCAGTCAGTGGAAAGGGGGAAATGAACTGGAGGACAAGGAATTTTTGTGTTTTGCGTTTTTTCAATCAAAGGTATAATCTGATAGTTATATATATCACGTTAATTCTCCTGTTAGCCAGAACTTGGTCAGATGGCCACACATAGGAACAATGAGCCCAACTGAAATATGTGTGTATGTGATGAGTTGGCAAAGGTAGCACTTACACAGGCCCCTTCCAAGATCTTTGGGGGAGTGAGGCTAAAAACATATTCATATATTTATTTATATTCTTTTTGTCTTAACACTTTCAAAAAAGTCTTCCCGATAGGGACTATTGGTAAAAGGAATACAGGGAGAACTGATTCTGAGGAAAATTCAGTCTCTCCCATAAAATCATTTCCTTTTTTAAAAAAATGAGGCTCAGAATGGTTACATATCCTAAGCAAAGTCACAGAGGGTTGGAGCTGAAATTAGAAGTGGGGTTTCAATGGCCCAAACACTTCTTTTTCTAAAAGGAGGTACGGGGAATTGAACCCTGGACTTCATGTGTGGGAAGCAGGTGTGCAAACCACTGAGCTAAATCTGCAATCTGGGCCAGACTTTTGACTATTATATTTCTAGTGCAACACCTACTCATCTTTATTAAAATTTTATATTCTCTAGGCCATATTTCAGGAGAAAAGTTGGACATTTTAGAAATTACAAGGTAATTGGCTACATCACTTTGTCCCTGTCAGTTCAAATGCTCTTGGGAGACAAATGAAAGTGAAACAGAATATGCAAGGTCCAGCTATCAAGTTGACATGACAGCCAGTTAGTTGGGGGTTATGCCATTCTCAGATCAACCCAAAGGTTAATAACACAGATGCAGTCAAAGATCTGATGGATAGAGGCTGCGAACTCCATACCAATAACTTATGGGGAATGCCTGAAGGTGGCAGATGAGGAGGGCAGTCATCAATTAAGGTTGGCAGCCCATTTTTATAAAATTGTCAAAAGGGATTATTAAATTTCACATCTTAGTTTGCTTGGGGAAAAAGTCAAATAACACTAAAAGTTGCATTTTAAAAACAATGTTTTGTGTAAATTCTTGCTCCTGGCCTCATGTCAAACTGTCACAGAGGTGCTATGTACAATTTGATTCATGCTTTTCATTTTTCCATTTCTGAGCCTAGATGTTTCTTCCTATTGATTAGTAATATCACAGTTTAAAAATATCTGATTAATAATTTTATGTTAAGAATTTCCCAACTTAAAGAAACATTTAGTTATCAAGAAACAACCTAAAAGTCTGAATATGAGTGCAAGTTGAATATTTATTCAGCTTATCAACTTGGATTGTACCTTCCAAAGGTAATTATCACAAGACATTAGATCCAACCCTTGATTTTTATAAATTTGTTTAGGCATAGGAAGTCCAGAAAAGCATGCTATGCTAAATCATAGGAGACATAAATGGCTGGTCTCTATATATACTTTTTTAAAATTTCAAGATTCAATTCAGAGAGCTCCATTTAACTTGAGTTACATCTATAGTGGGTGAGCTTGACTCTCTAACATTCTATAGTAAATCTTAAACTTTTTACATTTGTAGAATGCTTATGAATGCCAGAATTATGTGGCAGCACACTGCAAAAGTTTACAAGACCTAATACAGTTTTAAATAGCAGTTATAATTGTATTGCAATCAACACTAAAGTAAAATAACTTTTCATAGTACCTATAAAACCATTCATGGTTATTCCATCATGCACTTTTTCACACTTAACTCTGATACTGCTTCAACAACTGTTTACTATCTTACTATATCTGGTTCTCCATACCTTCATAAGGCAAATATACATTTCAAGAAATATATGATCTTTCACTAGGACTGGATTAATATAATGCTACGCCTTTTACTTGTAACAAGTAGTGCCCCATTATATGCCACCAGGATCAACTCAACTTAATGATCCATTTGATGAACACCGCAATCTTGTAAACAGTTCGCATACAGCTCATAAACTTGGTTGTAACCAAATGAAATGTAATGCAATGATCATCTCAAGGTGATACATTGGATACGGCTCAGAGTACAGAAGTCTGTGGAAAACTTGTGGAGAATCACTTCTCTACAGATCGAAACAATGAGAAAAAAATCATAAAAGTATAACTTCATCTGAGGATAGGGAGTTATTTAGGCCCATACGCTAATTAAACAGGCCATGGACCTAAAACTAGATTTGATAAAAATTATGCAATGCACTGGTTTTGGAGCTAATGTTGTAGACTGCAGCCTGCTGCTTTGCTTCAGAGGAAAGCTGGGATTTCCTCAGTCACATAGTCCCCTAAGTAGTATGGATACAATGACAAGAGCAGTACTTGGATCTTGCTTACTTGAATCAAGCAAATTATTGATCAACATTTTATAACTGGATTGGAGCTTCTGAGCTTTTAAGTGATACTGTTTTTATTTTTCTCAAGTATCATCTTGGGGATAGAATAATGTGGTTGTGGTACTGAGAAAATTTGCTCTTTCTTTTGGGTTCTAAAATGCTCTACCATGTAGCAAGTAAATGTAAATTTATTAGTTCAATGACTAACTGACTAACTGACTGACTGACTGACTGACTTCCTGTCTGACTTATAGACTGACTAGTTGATTAGTCAGGGATTGACAAACAGGGATGGTCAAGATCATCATTCTCTACTCACTCCTCAAGGAAATTTCCAAAGATTATCATAATTGACTAATATGATATCTGGAACATGAAATTATTGAATATATTTTACTGAAACATATCTCTAAATGTAACTAAAGTTCTCTTTAAATATTTCTTAATGCCTTCATAGTTTTCTGTTTTATAAAAAAAAAACCCTAATTTTGTAAAATGAAATTACGCTTAATGTCCAAGATTGAAATTTTATAGTGACTCAGCACCCAAACAAAAGTGCATCATTTTAACACCTGCTATTATGTGATTCACACAAAAATAATATACCATTTATATTTCAAGATTCTGATATAATGCAATGAATGTCAAAAGTGAACATTTCTAAACAAATTTCAGGATAGATATTATGAAAATTTTCAATGTAAAACATATTGTAGGGATGTGGGAAGATGGCAGCAGATTAGACAGGCAGGGTACAAATCTTTCACAAAAACAATGGAGAAACAGCCAAAAGCTGGCTGAGGGATCTGCTTTGGGGGTCAGCAGACCAAGACAGTGCTTTACAACTCCCAGGAGGGTGAGGGACAGAAAGATAAAGAACCCAAAACAACAAACGTGAGTTAACAAACCCTCGTGGCAGCTGAAAAGGGTTCCACAACCCCACCCCCAAGATATTAAGCTGGGATAAAACCCCTGGCTCACTGTAGTTGACTGAGAGGGGAACAGACATCTTCCTACACGTCAGCTGTTACAAGGGAAAAGGGAGGGGGGTTGGGGGCTTTTCAGCTCTGATGAGACCAAAATACAGGAAAATAGTGCTTGAAACACTTCTGTGGAAAGGTGCACTGACGAGTGTCATCTGCTGGCCAATCTGGAAATTGCATGGAAGAAAACTGCTTTTGGTTTTCACTGTATCCTAACTCCTGGGAGAAAATCTGTGTCACATTAGTGAGATCCTGGTCCAATTTTGATAACTTAAGCTGGGAAATTTTAAAGACTTAGAATAAGGGGCCGGCTCGATAGCCCAGTGGATAGGGCGTCGGCATACCACATGGGAGGCCCCGGGTTCGATTCCCGGGGACCTCTCCTAGCGGGCAGACCGCCTTGAGAATGGCAAGCCGCCATGGGCAGGCCGGAGCCGCCGTGGGCAGGGCAAGAAGCTGCCACGGACATGGCAAGAGCCGCCACGGGCAGGGCAGGTCACCCGC
>PVKH010002238.1:0-27738 GCA_004027955.1 Chaetophractus vellerosus
CAGCCTTCTCTCTGCAGGCTTTGAGGCAGAATTTAGCGATTAAAGCAAGTCAATATGTTTCTCTCTATTTTTTGATGTAATAAGGGTGCTTAAAGAACTCCTCTTCTAGACCACCCCCTCCTGTGAGGGGATCCCAAATAGGCTCGTGGAGACTTATCTATTACTTCCCACTGCCTAACTCCCCCAGGGGAGCTTAGACTGTGTTACTCAGCACGGAGATATAAAATTGCTGGGACTGCCCTTTGCCGAGGCTAGCGTCTGTGCCACAGTTAAGCAGATTCGCCTCTCCCCTCAGCCCAGCACCACTTCCAGCTGTCTAATTCACTCCCGTAAACTGCTAGGGGTTTCTAGAGACTAAACCCACAGAAAGGAAACCCTTCTCCACCCTTTGTCAGAACCTTCCCACTCTTGGGGTTTATTCCCCCCCCACCCCTCACAGGTCTACCAGTGAGGATTCAGACTATCCAGCCCCCCTCCCAGAGAACAGAGCTTAGCCACCTGTGTTTCCGGCTGGGGAGTAAAGAACTCACAATTTTATGTTGAACAAAGCAACTCACACTCCAGTTACCTCCAGACTGATGCACCTAATACCCCCTTCCCCCAGGCTCCCAGCAAATACCTCGCTGGCAGGCTCACTCCCCAATCAGCCATCCTCTGCTTCAGAGCCAGTGAGTGCGCACCTAAACTGATGCCATCTTGCCTCCTCTCCCCTACCAGTATTTAGATGCACCATGAAAACCTCTTCAACAAGAAGACCTCATCTGACCAAGATAGAAACTTCTATATGTTCACCAAAGCCTATTAACTTTTCTTCCTGGCCACACTTTTAAAGTTCTCAGTTTGTTCTTGCATATTCAAAGAACATGTGGCCAGTACTCACTTACTGAATGCCAGTTGAAGTGTGATATGTCATGTTCAGACTGAAGTGGTTAAGAAGGAGGAACAGTAGAAGCAAAGAACAACTCCTTGATTCATTGTGAGAAAAACCCAAGTTTTCCAGCTTTTAGAGGCTTCCCACATTCCTGGGACCTTGGCCCTGCCTCATGCCAACCTCTGCTTATAAGGACCCTTGTGATTATATTGGGCCCACCCAGAAAATCTAGGCTAATCTTCCCTTCTCCAAATCCTTAACCTAATCACATCTGTATGTAAGGTAGCATATTCACAGGTTCTGGGGATTGGGATGGGCATCTTTAGGGGGTCTTCATTCTCCTTCTTCACCCAGTGACAAGATACAAGCCTATGTCTTAGTTTGCCAGGGCTGCTGTAACAAATTCCATAGATTGGGTGGCTTAAGCAACCAGAATTTATTTTCTCACAGATCTGGGGGCTAGAAATCTAAAATCAAGGCGGTGGCAGGGTCATGCTTTCTCTGAAGTCTACAGCTCTCTGGTGGTGGTTTGCCAGCATAATTCAATTTCTACCTCCATCACATGGCCAACTGTCTCCTTCTTTCTCCTACTGCTTATTAGAATCCCAGTCTTATTTGATTAAGGTCTACCCTATTCAGTTTGGGCTCATCTTAACAGGATCTTTGAAGATCTTATTAACAAATAAGCTCAAACCAAGCGGGCCAGGGGTTAGGACTTTTGTGGGGGACATGATTCAATCCCTGCCAGCCTTTAAAAGGTTGGAATAAAAAGGTCTCATTAACATTCAAATCTGAAGCAAAAATAAGTTTAGGAATGGGGTTTTTCCACTAAAGCCTATTATACCAGAGAGCTTCAAAGTAGCCATCGTTAATTTGAGAGAGTCAGAAGGAGAAGGGGGAAAAAAGAAATAAGGCAGATTTGAGGACCATATGTAAAAAGAACATCAGATGTGGCTATTAGTCCTATCTGGGCTGATAAGTGAGGGTTTCTGGGGAAATATGTCCTTCATTCCTGAAGGGGAATTTGGGCATCACATCATGTACCACACAGCCCTCCTCCACACTGCTGTCTAGAATAAGTCACCCCCCATCCCTTCTTATTACAAGCTTTGATAGCATCTACTCTTTCCATCATAGCATTATAGTTATAATTATAGAGACATTTATGGGATTATTTGTTAACTCTTTGAATAGAACCACAAGGACCAGTACTGAATCCCTTGATGACCACTATATCTTCAGTTTCTAGCACTGGGTTTTAGGCTCAGCAAGCCTTTGTTTAATAAATGATTCTCAAGTGAGAAGAATAATAGTTCAAAATTTAAAAAGATGATATTTGACAAAGAGCCATGGATTTTGTTCTTAGATATAAAAATATCAACAGCACAGAATGAAAATAAAGTGGGTTAGCTGCTATGATTACTTTTTTTAAAAAGAAAGTTTAGGAAGCCATTTTATAAAACACAATTTTATTGATATTTCTATTACTTAGTATTTACTAAGTAGAGTAAAATTTTTATATAAATATTTATAGGTTGAAAGACAATGTGCTCCTAATCCAAACTGCTCTCACCACATTTTGACTATCATATTCTATTCCATAATCAAAGTACAAAATAGAGTCTTTTCTGAAGAAATGGCTCAGTGTTGAGAATTTTTAATTATTTTCATATATGACATTTTCTCAATTGGAAAGGTTTACTGAGCATTGATATATAGTAGGAAAAGACAGCCCATATCTAGCAGATGTAGGCATTTGAAATACACAATAGAGTATGGTGGGGGGCTGAGGGAGGGGTGAGAGAGAGAGACCACCTGACAATTTTTCTAAGAGAAATGTCTCTTATTCTAGGGAATTCATGTCCTGTGTGAACTAGTGGAGGAAAGCATCGAGGCAATCTAAATTATTATCATTATTGAAGGTTGGTCAACAGCCAAAGACTAGAGATTGAGATCCAGCAATTATGATACGTTTTACTCTGGATAATTTAAAAATAAGATTAGTGATCTATGTCCACATTATAGTTTGGGACTTTTTCTGCCACCGCAGTCTCACAGTCTCAGGTACCTAAACAGACACTCATTTATGAACATTTATCTTTCACTTAGAAATTTTAATATTTCATAGAATGCTTGGAAAATAGCACCTATGTTTCTGTAAATGATTTCAGTGTAATCTGAAACCACTCAAAAATACAGAGATAAGGTTTTCCGATTTGACTCCATCAGGCAAGTAGACCACACAATAAGCCACAACACAATTAGCAATTGACATTCTGATGCTCCCAGAGGATGAGTTACCCAAACGTCAATATGATGGGGAAGAAAGAAACTCCCCTTGGAAAGAAAATTCCCATAGCTTTGTAAAACAATTTTCTTTGCTACATGAATGCATATATTCATTATTTTTCTTTATATTCCTTCCTTACCCTTCAATACACAATTCCCATAATAAATTTGCCTATTATTTCTTGACTCCAAAACTCTGAATAGTGTCTGAGCAATTACAAAATCCCCCATCAAATCCTCATATGTTGTGAATGAGAATTTCAATGAACATGTACTTGGGAAATAAAAGACAGATGGTCTTCCAGTTTGTGTCTCCTTTATCTCTTTTGTCAACCCAGAATTGACTTCATATGTCCTCTCTGTTTTAGTGATATCAATAAGCTTGCATTTGTTTCGTAAATGATTTTCCCTTCCACTCTAGTGTTTTTACCAGTCATAAATCTCTGAATGTCTTCTCTATTGATATCCTCCTTTACTGTTTTTCCCCTTACTACTCCAACTCTCTTCTCAATTGGGTCCTCACACATTTCTTCTCCAGACCTTCTAAAGAAAATACCATATTAACTAGCTTTTCCTTTAAACAAAACAATCTAACAAACTATTCCCTATTCACATCGTCACTGATAACTGAATTGGGACACCTGCCACACAGAAGTCATTCAACAATCAAGAGAGAACTAAACCAACCCTTTCCTCAGCCTTCACTTTCCCCAGCCTTCACTTTCTCAAACTTGGAGAAACCAGAAGCATCATGTGATTGAAGAAAGAGAGAGCAGGTGTGGGGGGGTGGCATTGTAGAAGAATAGGCCATACTTTCTGCTCGAATGTGAAAATTGAGTTTCAAGTCTGACCTTGGAGAAAGAGTTTTGAATTGGAAAGTTTTGTGTGAAATTAAAAAGAGTCTGAGAAGCTGTATCTAGAACAGCTAGGAACTGCCTAAGATCCTGTCAGAGGCAGAGAAAGGAAACCTGACACAGGAGGTTTGAGATCAAGTTGAAAAGAAGATCAATTTTATGTCTGTACTCAACTGAATCCAACATTTTAATATGTAGATTATACTTGAATAAATAAATATGTTTAGATAGATAGTACAAATATTTGATGAAGGCAGAAGTCAGGAGGGAAAAATATAGAAATAGATGTGCCAATTTCTAGTGGTATGACATTGGAAAAATAAAAATGTATGTTCTGAATCTCAAAATCTTAATTTAAAATATAAGGAAAATAGGACCTACTGGATTATTGTGAGGTTTAAGTAAAAAAATAATGCACCAAAACATCAATTACAGCACCTGCTACCTAGAAAGCCCTCATTTCATCCTAGTTCACTCCCCTCAGGATGCTCTATTATCTAGAATTTTTTTTTTTTTTTTGGTACTGGGGCCAAACCCAGGACCTCGTATATAAGCAGCTGATGCTCAACCATTGAGCCACATTGGTTTCCCTGAGTTGGTGTTTTTGTTTGTTTTGCTTCTTGTTTGTTTTTGCTTTTCCAAGAGGCACTGAGAACCAACCCCAGGACCTTCCATGTGGGATGTGGGAGCTCAATCGCTTGAGCCACATCCACTCCCCATTCAGAATTTTTGAGGATTGGCTATGCCCAGAAACTATACTAGAAAAGTGTGAGATTAATTTCCTTCTTTGTACCTTTTGCATCTTAAGGGACCCAAGGACAATACAAATAAAACCAAAAAATTAGTACAAGTTCATTACTAAACATTAAAATGTGTGGTTGAGACTATAGTATAGTGGCTTTATAAATCTAGACAAAATTGGGCAAAATGTGGGCTAATACAACACATTTGCTAGAAACAATATAAATTTCAAGTCAACAAGAAGACTTGTTTTTCTTCCTTCTGGCTCTTTTCAATTTGAAACATATCCAGAGCCCTTTCTGAACACCAGGAAGCTTACAGACTGGAGGAGCCAACAGTAGATGTCATTATATCAGTTTTTTAATCCAAGACACAGATCTGTATTACCCAGATTCTTATAGAACACTCCCCAGTTGTACCCCATTTTAGCATTTGTAATAGATTACTTGGAAAACTGTTAGGGGCAAAGCCACATCTAACTTCTCCATTCCTAGAGCATCAGATTTTTATTTTAATGAAAACAAGATCCTAAGCCTTTGGTCATCAATTTATGGCAATGGGTAACTGCAAATAAAGTGTAAGACCTAGTTACACTGAATTTATTAATGCAAAACCACCATGAAATCAATGGTTTGCTTGAAGAAGTTAGGTTTAGTTTACCTTGGATTTAAAAAAAGTTTCATCACATTGTATGCAAGAGCTATAAATACGCCCGTATGAGGACACAAATTAATAATGTAGGGACATTTGCAAACTTTTTGACTCCTCCAGCCTTCCAATGTCCTTGAATAGGTATTGTGAGGAGGGTTATAAATTAGAGTATTTCTTGAGTGATGAGTATGAAAAAGTGGGGAGAAGGAAAAATGAGGTATGAGAAGTGTTACTGAGTATATGAATTAGATATATTCTGTCTTACAGGAATATAATTAAGGATTGGAATTTCTTTTGCACCAATTTTGGTTTTGACTTGTGAACATGGCTCTTGAAAGCAAAACCATATATAGACTGAACTATTTGTATTTCTGTGTTAGGAGAGATACAATCATACCTAAGTAGCCAAAGAATTATTTTAATATTTTTTTCTCCTGGACAGAATCTCATAAGTATGTTTATTTATGTCATCTGTAAAGGCAAAGTCATTGTGCACTAGATGTACGTAGGAACCAGGCATGTAAATGAGAAAGCAGGGCCACACATAGTGGGAGGGGAGGGACCAGGCATGTAAATGAGGAAAGCAGAACCACACATAGTGGGAAGGAGAGAAGCAGAAGAGAAGAGGTAGAGAGAAAGAGGTCAGAAGTCAGTGAATAAAAACATGGAATTATTTGGCTATTTAGAAGGTTCAGGAGAACTTAAGATCAGGAGAACCAGCAGACCCATATGAACTGAGAAAGGACTCTGGGGAACAAAATGAATGATTTTCTCCTTAGCTCTTAAGGTTGGTTGAATTTCCCGCTTCTCTATAAGTTCCATCCAGGTACCTTAGGTCATAGGGCCCCCTCCACAGTGCTTGTAAAATAAATATTTAGTAAATAAATGAATGTGGTCCCATAGAAACCACCGCATCCTCTCCATCGTAGTACAGGCAATAAAAAATTAAAATTCACAGTTTATATGTCTAACTTCCTAACCAACTTTAAGATCCCCGATCCAAGGACAGTATTTTACTCAAGTTTAGAGTCTCAGCTGACAGAGCGGGTACCTGATGAATGTATGTTAAACTGAGATGAGAAAGAAATATATCAAAAATTAAGCTCTTCCTTGGGCAGAGAGTAGAGTGGACAGAGCTAGATATACACCATCTCGACAGAGTCTGACAGAAAAGATCTTGGAAACAGATTGAGGTGAATTCAGGATTGCCATGTAAGACCTTGTAGACTAAATCCTGAATTGTCTTCTAACAACATATGAGCTAATATGGTGTTTCCCATTCCTTGGGCCACAATTTTTGTAAAAATATGGATTCAAGTGCTAATAGGAAAAATATCTGAAGATCCACTTTCTTCTAAATTGAAGTTACATAGAGATAAGCATGATTGTTGTATAACGACTCCTGATTTCCTCACCTAAGCAAGAGATATTACTTCAGAATAGATCCCTGGAAAGACTGTATGCTTCTTTTAATAATGCTACTTTTGTTCACTCTCATTTGGGAACTGCCTACAAAACCTTTAGAAAAACATTTTCTTTGTATGTGGATATTATCTTGAAAACAGACAAAAGTTATCTACTTTTAAGTCTTGTGAATAAATGCAGGTTATTGAACTAGGCAGTGCATAGTTGTAAAAACAAAACAAAATGTGCTGAACAAAACTGGTGTTTTGGGGTTGCTTTTAAGCTGACTCAAATCAGTGATATTAATTAGATATCACAAAAATATTTTTATCAGGCCAATATTGTGAGATTAAGTACAATGTTTTCAAAGAATACTACATTGGAAACCAATATATGCTTGCTCAGAAAAAGTCTCAGATCTATAAAGACATTCTTCCCAGCTCTGAATTATGCCTGAATTGCATGTGTTTATGTTTCACTCTGTGTGCTTTTATAAGGAATGTCAAAGAACAATGAAAGAAGGAGGAGAGTGGGAGAAAGAGATAGAGATTGAGAAACTCTTTGTCAATGCAGACACTGACTCAGAAGTTTAGGTCAAAATTTTAAATGGAATTTGTTGAGAAAATGATAAATGAAATAATCTCTAGTGGGAGAAAAGTAGGGGTGATCAGATTTATCAACTTTCTGTTAAAAAAAAAAAAAGAACTGCTATCTTAATGGAGTTTGTGAATCCTGCTAGACTAGGCCATCTGCCAATTTCCCAATAAGATCACATTCATAAGACTGGGGGTTAGGGTTATATCATTTTTGGGAGAGACAATTCAACCCGTGATATACTCATTGGCTCAGTTGTTTGGGCCAACAGTGCAATGAGACGCTATGCTTGTGTGAAATCTTATTGGCCCTCCATTTCTAAAATCTAGGTATGAAGAGTTCCCCCAAGGTAAATAAGCTCTTTTATGCCATTAAATTCTCATTGTCAAGTTACAGATTAGATCTCTGCCCTCTACTGGAAAATACTATATCTGCACCAGAAAATGCTCCTTATTTCTAAGATTATGGAAATTATAAATCAAGGAGTCAATTATAAAGTGGTACATTTTTGTTACTTAAATATAGCCCTAGCTTCAATATTTATGAAATTTTCTTTGATTCTTGAATTGTTTATATTCATTTAATCCATCGTCAAAAATATATATTGAAAGACTTCTATACCACAGAATTTTTTTCTTTGCACTGGTACGCTGGTAGTACAAATGAATGGAGTAAACAGTCCCTGTTCTCTAGACCTATGGTGTCCAAAGCAGTAGCCACATGTGGCATTTGGGTATTGTAAATATGGCTTGGCCTAATTAAAATGTGCAGAAAGTATAACATATACACCAGATTTCTAAAACTCAGTACAAACAAAAGGAAGGTTAAATATTACTGTTTATGTTGATTAAATTTTGAACTAACATTTTGGATATATTGTGTTAAATAATGTATATTATTAAAATTAATTTTAACTATTTCTTTTTTACTTTTCTAATGTGGCTACTAGAAAATTTAATATTTAATATATGAACTGAATTTGTGGCTTTCGTTCTATTTCAGTTGGACAGCACTGCTCTAAAAACTCTCACTTTAGAAAGTGATACAAATACATAATGGCTATATATACATCAATATGGTAAATATAATAAAAGAATAATAGCAAATATAATAACATAAAATACATAATTATAGCAAATGCATGTATTGCTTATTATATGCCAGGTTTGATCTACGATTACATATACACGTATACACATCTACACATAAAGAGACACACATACATAAATCTTTCCTATGAGTATTATTGTCAGAAGAATTCAAACATATTTTTATATAAGGAAACTGAAGCACAGGGAAGTTAAATACCTAGACCAAATGGGAAATCCCAGTTTTCAACCTAGACAGGTGGGTTCTAGATACCGTGCTTTTCATTACCACACCACCCTGTCTCTACATCAGGGGTTCTTAACCAGGGGTCTGTGAGCTTGAATTGAAATTCAAAAAGGCATTATTCTTGTGGGGTCGTGTTGGTGCGGGTGTGATGTATTTATTAAACAATACACAGTGTAGTGTGGACTTAGTAAGGGGGCTGTGGTTTTCACCTGACTGGCATAAGGGGTGCGTGGAACAGAAAAGGTTGAGAACCCCTGCTCTGCGTAGAGAACAATAACACATGGAATAAGGGCACCTAAGTGAAGTGGAGGCTCAGAAATGGCTTTCTCTGTAGCCAACACCTGAGCTGGGTTTTTAAGCATGAGTAAAACTACGTCAGACAAAACTCTTTTTGTGTGTGAAATGAATCAACAGAAATGGGAATTTTGTTTGAATACATGTACAGCAGCACAATGCTTAAACTCCCAAAGTGCCAAAACATTTACTGCGTGCTTACTTAGCCAATAGGTGATACAAAAGGGAGGGGAGAGGGAGAAGAAAAGGAAGGAGAGGGAGAAGAATAAGACTATGAAAGAGAAAAAGGGTGATGAAGGGAGGGGAGAGGTAGAGGAGGCAGAGGGAAAAGGAAAAGCCATTCTTTCTCACAAAAAGTTTCATTTGGTTTAAAGTGGTAAAGTTTTCAGCTTTTGCAGATCAAACCTTTTACACATTTAAAACTCAATTAAAAACTGGTCCCTGATACCACATATTAGGAGATTAATTGGCAATCGGTGTTTCGGTTTTTTAAGGGATAAGATGCATACGAGGAGGGAGGAGGGGTGTTGTCACTATCAGACTCCACAGGATGGAGCAGCCAGGTCTGGCATCCTCCTTTTTGCCCCAGAGAGTGCTGTGTTTACTAGAAAGGGGAAGGTGGCCCTGCCTCTGCCTGTCAGCAGGAAAGAAGATGTCAGTACATATCGCCAGATATGATTCTAAGGAAAACATATTAGGAAATGGAGGGAAACCCACAGACAGAGAACTTTAGGATGATGAAATAAGTGCGATGATAAAGATGCTATGTGGGTGAGAATGGGCTTTTAACCCCATCAGCAAAGGCTTCCTGGAAGGGAGGTGCCTGAGTTGAGATTTAAAGAATGAGTCGAAGTTAGTCTGGCAAAGCAATTCCAGGCAGTGGAAAAAGTGTGAACGATGACTCAGGCATGTGTAAAGTCATATAGTGTCTGGCTGAGCAGTTCAGTATTTTGGGAGATGAGGTAAGCAAGTGCAGCTCCTGGAAAACATTTCAGGCCCTGTTAAGCATCTTGGATTTATCCTTCGGGGACTGGAAATCACTCAAGAGTGGTAGGGAGAGAGTACAACTGTCGGATTAAAGAGAAAATGCTGTTCTCTACCTCCTTTATCTAACTCCTATTACCTACCCCTCCTCTCTAAGCCTGGCTCTTTATTTGTCATGTATCTTACATTTGTCCAGTCATGGAAACTTCAGTTTGCACAAATAATAAGCATATATTGATGATTATTAAAGACATTTACAAACTTAGTTCCCCAAAGCTGTTTTATTTATCATTCAATATAACCTTTTTGAAGAATTAGTGAGAATGTTCAAATACCTCGAACATATTTAGTGAAAATTTTCTAGTCTTCTTCAGTAAAGGATAATAGGTGTTGAGTAAAAAAACGGGCCAACATCCTTTCTACATAGCTTCTTTTTTAAAAATAAAGTTTTATTGAAGTATATCGTTCATATATGAACATACATAAACAATAAATGTATAGTAACATTTTTGAATTTATGAAACAAACATGCATATCATCATACCAGGCTCCCTCACATCTCCTCACCACCAACACCTTGCATTTTTGTGAAATATTTTTTTACAAACTTGGGCATATATATTTTTTTCTTTTTTAAAATTTTTATTTTATTTTTAAAGAAGCTTAAGATTCCACAAATGACACATTGAAAACATGGGGGGATTCCTACATACCCCACACTCTCCCCCTCCCATACCCTTCCCCACCAAGAACATCCCCCATCACTGTGGCACACCTGCCACAACCTGTGAACACACATTGAAGCACTGCCGCCAACCTTGGACAACAGTCTACCCCACAGTCCACACCCCACACAGCACACCATCACAGGCTTTGACAAAACGCACGATGGCCTGCATCTACAAAGCTTCTTAGGACATGAGGCCCCCTCTATCTCCAGAAAGAAGATACCAGAAAAAATGCCCTAAAAGCAGAGAATATGCCTTGAGTCTTTATCCCCATTTTCAATCACAGGGCATTAATGCAATGTGTATTTAAAAATAAGAGACTGAAGCGGTATCACAAAGACAAGGCTTAAGGTCAAACACTGACACTTGTTATCTGTATGCTCTGCATGTTATCTGCAAGCCACTTGCTTTTCCAAAGGCTTGTTTTCCTAGATTGTAAAATTAGAATAATTATACCAGCTAACACGTATTGCATACTTGCTACATAAAAGTCACTCTTTCAAATTCAGCACTTCACACTTATTACAGTACTTAAATCTCAGGCAACGTCATCATCATTCCTATTTTACAAATGAGAAAAATAAGGCACAGAGTAGAAAAGACACTCGTTCAAAGTCACATCCTAAAAAGTTGTGGATTGGGATTTGAATCTTCAAATTCTGATCCAGAATACACACCTTTAGTCACTTAACTTTATCTATGAAATGGTTTTCTTACCATTACATTGATGAACAAGTATGAGCGATTTTATATGCTGAAAACTGCTGTTCAAATCTAGTTAGTACCATTATGCATTTGTATTTGAGATCATGCAAGCTAAAATGTGTCATGTCTAGCACATAGAGGTGCTCAAGAAAAATGAGTTCTCATTTACTTCTCCAAAGAAAGCAACTGCTTTTCCTGTCTCTACATGCGCAGTACTTCAAAATAGTTCTACTTTCCTTCTCCCATAGCCCCCAATCTGAAAGAATTAAAAAGAAATGAAAACCGGGTACCAGATGTTCTATAGCTATTTTGGTTCGAGTGTAGCTTGGTTTCCTGGACATCACTTATACTTTGACAGCCATGTCTTCATTGTGATCACGCATCTCCCATGTGAAATTGCTTGAGGAGCATGGTGGGTAGGTACAGCATCAAAGCTAACCTCCTGGCCTCATTTCCAACTGTTTAATTTCCCTCCCAAGATTCACAGGGCTTTCATGTGTTCATGTTCATGTGGTCAAAGACAGATGGAAGTAAAGACGGAAGTATTGTGACCCTGTCAACCCTGAAATAAGCAATGCACCTAAATCTTGCTTCCAAATTCTAGCAGTAAGTTTAAAACTAAAAGCTTTTCAAGTGCCTGTGGCTCTGCCTAAATAACCCTTAAGTAAACATTTAATTCAAATAAAAACTGTCAATACACCTCACTTGTCTGACACAGTGTAGGCACAACCCAGTGTGGATTCATTGCATTTAGGATCATCCTCTTGTCAGAGAATCGAGAGACAGAGCAACAGCTTGTGGAGGGAGGAGACCATAGACATCAGGTCAAAGAGCAAGAGGAAGTGGTTATGAAATAAGGCAAAGGAAAACACATTTTCCTTTCTATAATTATACTAATGTGCTAAGAACAAATCCTCCTTCAAGAAACAGTCAAAAGAATTTTCAGTGCCTATAAATCTTACCTTCAATTGTTTCCTCAATCCCATCCCATCCCCCTATTACTCTTGCTTTTCTAACATTGCTTCATTTGCTGCACAGTAATTTTCAGTGGCTAAAATTGTGTGCGTTTGTTTATTTTTATATTGGCCACGTCTACTTCTGGAACACATGCTGCAAAGGGTACATACTTTGCCATATACAGCTCTTTTCTAGAACAATGTCTGTCACACATGGTTTGCTTAAAAAAAAAATAATATGCCAAATATTTAGTGAGAAGGAAATGAGTCTTAATGATCCTTCACAACCTAGCTCCAGTCAAGTTTCTGTAAAGCCTTCTGTGATGACCTCAATCCCTAAAACCAGCAATCCTCTGCAGCACTGAACCTGGTGCCGACAGCACGCTTAGTGCTCACCAGGAGGATGGAATTGTCATGCTCACACACCTAGTCCTTCCTACCCACGACACCATGTTGCGTCTCTAAAGTGGAGTAGCTGGCTCCAAGGCACACAGCTGCCGAGCAGCTAGAACCTGCCTGCCTGCCTGGCTCCACCCCCTTACTTTTTCTTCAATACCACACAGGCTTTTCCAACCTCCCTCCTCTCTGAACTCCAATGTCACTTAGAATTTTAGGGCTGAAAAATACCTTATTGTTGACTGAAGCTCATTTCCTCATTCTCAAATCAGAATTTGATGCTTATGTGCTGGGCCTTCTGCTAAACTTGGAACTCATCTAGACCAAAGAGATGTAGGTGTCTCTGTCTACAATGTCTTGCCTAATTGTGAGCTCGTAAAGGGAATCAAATGTTTGTTGAATAAATGAAAAAGTGAGTGAATACTGAGAAGCTTCTGTAGATATATCCATGACTGTGCAAAAATATCAGGATATTATCAGGTATAATCAGACAGACTCTCTCTGCACCCCTCCCCTTGGGGACTTTCAGAAGAACAGTTGGGTTGTTGTTGTTTTTTTTTTTTAATTACTAGAATATTTTTTAAAATTCCTGGGACTATTAGCACATATTGACATGTTTACTGAGCTCTGCTCCTTCTTACATTATTAATCACTCACCAATTATATTGAAGGATCCTTCATGTGTGACAAGAAATAACAAAAGGTAAAGCACAGAAAAGTGGAGTCCAAGAAGGCAGAAATAGAGGAGCTTTCTTTCCTTTCATCCTTGTTGGCTTTCCCTTGTAGTTAACAAAATGAGATACTGTGGAGCAACTGTTTTTAGGAAAATCAAAACGTGATCCCACAAAATTATTCCTAACTTTTAATACCGGCCTGACCTGAGCTGGCCTGGAGGAGTTCTTCACAGACAGGAACAGCCATTTCTCCCAGGAAGCTTTTCATTAGCAAATACCAATCAGGCCCCTAATCGCAGCATCCTCTTGGGCTTTTTTTCCCCTATCCAATAAAATGAATAAAGGTACAAATATTATCTGCTATGTGCTAGCCAATGTGCTAAACACTCTCCATGCAGTGTGTCTTTTATAATCTTCAAAAATAATCTTTAGGTAAACATTTTAAACCCATTTTCCAGACAAGGAAGTCGATGCCCAAACCATTTAAATAACTTTTCCAATGTCACAAAGTGCAAGTAATATAACCAGGATTTAAATTCAAATATGCTTTATTCCACCTTTTATATTACATTGCTTCCCACTGTGTTATATTGCTCCTTCCTCCAAATTTCTACACACATGTACTCACACCATGGCAATTATAAGCAGAAAAATTTTCTGGTAAACTGTTCCCGCTACAAATATACCCAATATGTCTGGCAACTATCAGTTCTTGTACCAAGAATCGTGAGATTTTTGGTGATCTCATTGCTCAGTGGCTTGGTGTTTCTTCTGTTTGCCCTGCACTAAAAGTCTAACTATCTCCATATGTGCAGAAGCTCACAGAGAGGGGATTGAGGACAGCCTGGTTAGCAGAGTCTGGGTGCCGGGTAAACGGTCTCTGAGTGTAAGATATTTCTCTTCACATTACACAGCATGAAGTCTCTCCACAATTCATCAGTTAACACCACTGTTCCTTAACGACCAAGCACTAAATCTTGGGTTTCAATCCCATTGGGAATGCTTCACTTACGGATAGATAATCAAGGAACAGATATTGAGTACCTGCTGTGTGAAGTGTTACAAAGAATTATGAGACAATGTTTCATGTCCTCAAGGAATGGAATACTTAAGGAAAATTTTTTTTAAAATTACCAACATACAAAGTTAAATTAAAATATGAGATGTAATCCATGACTGATGGCCAAATGAAAGTTGAAGACAATATGTGCAGAAGAATTTCACGTGTGGCAGAGTTACTGGGTTAAGGTAGTCAGTGAAGGATTCTTGGAGAAGGGAAGACTATGAAACAGGTTATAAGATCTGAGAATGTATTAGGTAAAGAGAAAAGGGCAGGAAAGGAGATCATATAAGATCTGTTTCTATATAAACAACCTAATTATACAATTTTTCTACTTTTTTAAACAACTAATTCAGAGAAAATAATATTGCTTCATTTTTTTGAAAAGTGGAACTCAAATTCTTGAAAACTATACCAAGGAAGAAGAAAATTGTTTATTTTATGCTTCAGCCATGCTAAGATCTTTGTCTTGTTCAACAGTAGGCCCTAGATACTTAATAACTTTATATTCCATTAAAATTCATGTAGATAATTACATATGTTAAATGTTTAAGGGTCATCACAGAAAGGCTCTTAATATGGCTTCCAAGACAACAAAGATAAAAAGGCCATACAGATAGTTCCCTAACGAAATTCAAGAAAGAAGAAAAAACAAAAAAGTTTGGATGCTGGAAAATAAAAAACAGGATAGACAAAATATCGAATAAAAGAAAAAACAAATGCAGCATGATTTGTACAGTAGAAACAATCATGTAAGTTAAAAACACATGAAAGATAATAATTGTTACCACAACTGAAGCATGTGTAATAAAATTTTTAAAATAAAAAAAACAGATGGGAAAGATACACATTTCAGCATATTGTTTACCTTTAGAAAGGGAATAAAGGAAATAGGTTAGTGAAGGGTAGAGGGAAACCTTAAACTAATCCTGTAATTGTTTTATTTTTTTGAAAGTTCTACAGAAGATATAGCAAAGTCTTAACATTTGATAAGTCCAGGGAATTAGACTGAAAAGCGATATACATGTGGCTTCAATTGTGTCTCAAATCAATTATTATTTTTAGTAAATTTTTAAAGTTCTGAAATGGAAGCAAACATGGAATTGTGTTAAGTCTGGGCAATGAGCCCATGGGTGTTAGTGAAATTAGTCTTTGAATGTTTGATATATTTTACAAAAATAATTGAAACATTTTAGGAGTTTATTAGTCCATGCAATTGAGGCAAAGGTTGATCCAGGTGTTCATGCTATCATCAGGGCTCTGGCTCAATTTTGCTGGGAGTCCCTTCTTTCTCTCAATCCGTGTATCAGTTTAATCCTTGTTCTGGCTTCCTGAATAATAGCAAAAAGGGCTGTAGCAGCTTTAGTGGCCCCATGTGCATACCAAACCATCCAGCCAATGCAAGGCCTTTGTCCCAACACTCTAACAGATGTCTGGGGATCTAATCTTTATCACTTGCCTTCCACTGTAAAGCAATCACTGTGGTCAAGTAAATGGATTTCCTTAGCCCATGTCCCATATCTCATCCCCGGACCTGGAAATGGAGTCAGCCTATCCAGTCCTTCATGGGAGGCTCTTGCAGAAAGTAGAGGCTGTTGGGAAGACAGGAGGAAAAAAGATATGCTAGGGGCCAATCAGCTAGTATCCACTACATCATCTAACCAGAAAAACCTTTGATGACTCAATTAGAAAAGTATTAGTGAAAAGTAGCAAGGAAACATGCTCGGCAACATCCTGCATTATTTTAACACTATGCATTTATTTTATGGTCAACACTATTGAAGCACCATGAAGAATGCAAATGTGTGTGCACATAAATCATGGAACTCAATAATCATTTACACATTAATTCACTCATTCATTTGCTCAACAAATATTTTCTGAGCATCTGTTTTAGACCAAGTACTGGCTAGATGTTGTTTTAAATTTTTATCTGAAATCACTTAAAGCTTTAAAATAAGGAAAATTTAATATACTTCAATGTCAACTTCTGATAAAATTCAAAAGGAGTCTAATGTTTTCTTTGAAGGCATCTTCAGAGACTAGACTTGTTAGGCATCATCACATCAGGGTTAAGGGTATGGGCTGAAGCAAAGTTGCCTGGGTTCAAATCCCAATTCACACCGTTTACCAGTTTTGAGGCCTTGAACAAGTTGTTTAATGTTTCCGTGTCTCAGTTTCCTGAAATGAAAATCAGGGAGGGATGCAATTTCTCATCATACAGGTATTTTAAGGATGAAATGGTCTCATCCCGATACAGTACTTAGAACAATATCTGGCATGTTGTAAGCACTTACTATTATACCCTAATAAAAGAGAGTCTTTCTGCCTTCCAAACTGTTGTTTAAATTTAAAGGTATAATCTTTCCGTGGAGAAATTTTTTGACATGGTGCAGAAATGGAAAAACAAAACAACTAGCATCATCAGATATCTGCAGCTTTAAAAATACAACCAAATTCTTAGAAATTCTGTTAAATTGAGGAATGGAAAGAGATTCAGAGAAAATATATTTTTACTTTATTGCTTTAACTGTTTAAAAAAGTATATATATTTTGGTTTTCTGGTGGGGAGCCTAGAAATCCAACAGGCTTCAAAAACAAGGCAAAAAAAAAAAAATTCCCACAATGTGCCTTTGATGGTCCATGGTCTTAATTAACATTGACTTCCCGAAAGAAGAACAAGTATAGCAAAATCCTTACTTTACGGCCCAGATGAAGACGCAAATGGTCTTATTTTGGGAAAGACATTAGAGATAATGGAGTCTTCTAACTGGTATAGGGATTCCATCTTCAGTATCCTTGGTAGGTTGTCATCAAGCTTCTACAAATGAAACTGGAGAGTTTGGTGCTTGAAAAGACAATATATGTCCTATTTGTGTCACTCAAACCATTTCAGTCTTCCCCTGATGTTTTTAGAAGGAAACCCTGCTGCCTTCAGCTATTCCTCTTATAGATGAGTTTCCAGAGCCTTTATTATCATGGTCACCTTTCTCTTTGACAAGAAATCATTGTCCATTGACCTTCAAGGCCCAGAAAGAGATAACAGACATGAGTATTTAGCACATACACTGATTTTAAAACTTGGACTAGTTGGACTCTTTGCTCTTCCTCACCCTCTCTTCACCAAAGCTTGCTTTATGCTCTAGAATGTGCCTTAGGGTTCCAAGAGGGTAGCAGTGAAGACCTACATGGTGCAAAACATGGGCCAATTTCTGGACCTTAAAGTCTAGATTAAATTCTTATCAAGAAATTCCTCCCCCCCATATTTATGTGTGAGTATGTAATATTTTTTTTGTGAGAAAGCCACACAGACACATAGGTACACACACATCCATATCATACTTATGTCTACTTTCTATGTATTATCTTGATGATTTTAAACTTTGGAAGTTGATATATTTCTTTTCTGAGTGCAAGTTTTTTAAATTAGCAACTAGTAAATGTGTTCTTGTTATGAAAACGTTATCACTTAATCCTATAGGGTCAGATTTGAATCACAACTCTCTCATTTTTGAATCATCAATTATCCTTTGTAATGATTTCAACTTGAAGGCACTAGAAAACTTGGTAAGAATGGCATTGATATCCTCATTATCAAGATGAAATATCAACTAAGATAGGTCATTTGAGAGAGACCTGTGACAGAACAGCAAAGAATTCACTCCAAGGTGGCATTTATCCAATATTAAATACTCACTGATTACAAGTCTTAAACTAACTGTGACTTGAACTGTATTATCATCCATCATATATTTCTTTGCCTTGTCTGCCAATAAATCATACAAGTCCTTGCCAAATTCCTTGGTAAAATCCAGATATATTGCTTATGAAATTTTCTGATCTACCCATTTGTTAACCTTCTCCTGAAAGGAAATTAGGTAAGTTTGGCCTGACATGCACTTAAGGTACATGTGTTAGCTCATGATGATCTCAAAATCATCTGGATAATTGTTTATTTTAGACTTTTGTCCCTGAGATCCACAAAGTCTGGAATTTCAAGAATCTACTTTATCCCTTTTGAAAATCAAGGACATTGTCATTCTTTGTGTTACTTATTCTGGCTTCTAGGAATTCTGAGATTACCTGCAGTAATTCTGTCACTATACTGGCATTATTTTTCAATATCACATAAGTAAATTATTTCTGTACTCCAAGCGGCACTAGGTTTGAACTCATTCCAAAGAGCCAGATGTTCTGTCACTGTCACTCTAATCTATGCAGAGCTTTAATTTTCACGAAAGCACATTGGTTCCACTTGTTACAGTGTGGTAACTGACAGAGTGTATCAGTTAAGATGCTCTTGGCTGAAAGTAACAGAAATGCAAACATAAACTACTTTAAACAGTCAAGGTTAATATAAATTTCAGAAGTAGATCAAGCTTCAGGATTTGTTCATTTGTGGCTCAACAATACCATCTTGAATGTATGTTCTTTATGTTTTTATGTTACATCAGCATCATAGCAATGCTCATAGTCATAAGATGTTGTCAGCGGCAGCCTGAGTTCCATGTGTCCTTATTCATATTACATTGGAAAGAGAGAAAGAGAGATATTCCCCTGAGTGTGGAACGTATGTCCTTCCCTCTAGAATGATTGAGCCCCTTTATGTCACAATTCTATTCATGTATCAAAGTAGTTCAATTGGATTAGACTTATTGGGACCCACCCATGGAGTCAGAGGTAGGGAGAACCTGCTTGGAGGATGTACGAGTATCTCCAAAAATCAGGAGTTTGTTAGCAAGGAAGTGAGGTGGTGAGGGAGGTGGAATGAATGCCAGATAGGCAATAAACAGTGTTCACTTCAGGAAATAAATGCGAAAAAGAGATTTGGTTGCTTATCTGTTGTTTTCTTTTTGTGGTTTGAATAGTTCATCTTTACTATTATGCCACTATTTCCTAGACCTTTCTGATTATTTTTCTTGCACCATATAATTTGACCATATTTTATCAACTGCAACATGTAGAGAACTCATCTTACTCTGAATTTTTACATTCTAGGCACTATTTTTACAGCATAGAGATCTAAATTGACATTTGGAGCAAGTTATTTTCCTATCTTTCAAATTTTATTCATGCCTATTAAAAATTATATATCTCAAGCCTTCTCTTTTGTAGTTAAACTAATAATACTGCCCCCAAAGGCAAAGTACTTTCTCAAGGTCTTTGCATCTACTTCATAACAGGTATCTGATCAGAACATATGTTTCTTCCATTTTTGTCAATGGCTATTTTCAGGGGTTATTGGCTATATTCTTGATGAGACTCAAAGAAAGAGTTCCTATCCTTCTTGATAATGGGATTCCTGTGTAAGAAAGTTTCCACCCTTCTTCTATACTCTCCCTTTCAATGGGGGTAGGGAAGAAGATCCAGAATTATGCACCACCCTGATGAATCCCCAATGGGAAGATTTAGTCCTCACCTTTCACAATGTTGTGGCAATGCAAGAAATATGGGGATCAGTTGGATTTCATTTCTACCATTTACTTTTATAAAGTCACTTAAATTCGGAGAGGATCTCTTTTCTCATTTGCAAAATAACAAGTAATATTAATTATCTGAAATGGCTTTTGTAATAAGGTCAAATAAGATAAAATATATATAAAGGACCTTTCCATAATAAGCAGCTCAGCAAATAACAGCACTTAAGTATTAGTTTTCACTTTTTCCACTTCTATTATATATAAATTTAGTCATTGGTTTAGCCAATATCCCTGAAGACATTGCATTATTTTCCTATATTTCCTATTTTTGTTGATAAAGATTTTTGTGCCTAGAATGCCCTTTCCTATTTTATCTACTACTAAAATCTGTCTCATCCTTTAAGAAATCATATTTCTAGCTTCTTGTGCTCTTCATGACTTACAGCTGCTATAATTAGTATTAACCCAAATTTAATTCTCTCCAACGATTTTAATATTTTCATGTTTAATGTAATCATTTTGTTCTTTATAAGAAATCTTAAGCAGGCAAGAGCATGTCATTAATGTGAGTTTAGAAGTAAGTGGATTCACTGATATGAGCAAAAGATAAAGAAGTAGGAGCAAAAGTAGGGATTTTATCTAGAAAACAACATAGAGATATCATACCTTCAAGAAAAATATCTCTGAATTGAAACAATTTACCAAAAATTTATGGAAACAAAGATAAAATAGGGTGGCAGTTTGATATAGTTATGAATTCAAAAAATAGATACGGATTATATTTGTAAACTGGTCTGTTCCTCATGATTAGGGATTTGATTGGGAGTTGAGCATCGCTCCTTGGTGGGTGGGGTTTCAAAGATAAAAGACATGACAAAGGACAGGGTTGGAGTTTTTAAGTTGGAGCTTTGATGCTGAGTTTTAATGCTGGAGCCCAGGGAAGTAAGTACACAGAGGGGCTTGGCCGTGAAGAAGGAGAGAAGGTCCTGGAAAAAGAGAGGAGCCGTTCGCCTGACAGTTCACAGCTGACCTTGTGGCAAGAGGAAAAGCATAGAGAGCCTCATAGTCTACAGCTGACCTTGTGGAGGAAACAGAGGAGCTGAGCCCGGAGAGAAACGGAGCCCCAGGGAGAGAGGAACCCAAGAAGCCTGAACCCTGGCAAATGTCAACAGCCATCTTGCCCCAACACGTGGCAATGGACTTTGGTGAGGGAAGAAACTTATGTTTTATGGCCTGGTAACTGTGGGCTTCTACCCCAAATAAACACCCTTTCTAAAAGCCAACTGAGTTCTGGTATTTTGCATTAGCACCCCTTTGGCTGATTAATACAAATAGGAAGCCTTAGGCTAAGTATGTGCCTATATAGGGTCAAGAAATCATTTTAATTTAAGATTTTAAGTCATCTAAACATTTGGATTGAAATTAAGGTTTAGATACAAATGAAAACCGTTTTTCTTTTTAGCAGTGCGGCAATAATCCACAAGACTTGACATTAGATTCCAGGATGTGAGATCTATTAAAGCCACAACTTAAAGAAGTTCATCTGTTGACAGAAAACACGAGGAAAGACAACATAGTGGGAGTCCTTCAAGAAACTCTATCATGGCTCCGAGTGAATCTCATCTATGCCTCGTCACTGTCTCAGGAGGCACAGGGTTATATAGGACCAACCCAGGTGGAGATACAGACCTTTTGAAATATTCTTGCTTAACTGCAAAGAGGTAAAGAAAATACATTTACCAAAGAGACAGTAAAATTGGATCTTGAGAAAATTCTGATGGTACAATCCCAGGTACTGAGGAAATGGTATTCATTACAGAGTTGATTTATTTCCAAGTGGCTCAAAGTGAAATAGGTTGTCAGAAAGCGGACTTACCTGGAGAGGTGGTCAATGCCAATTTAAACCAAGCCAGTATTCAAGGGTGGCCCAAGCCAAATTCTAATGTTTCAGTCCCCCTCACCCCTAATATTAAAATCCCCCCTCATCATAGAAACACAGTGTCTTCATCTTGTCTATGAAGTCTAGCCCAGATATGCCTATATCAAGTTTCAATCCGTTATATTCACTCTCTCCTAAGAAAATCAAACTTTCTGTATCTTTTTCCTTCATAGTACTTGAGGTATCTGGTTAGATAGTCATCCAAATAAATCACTTTTTGAAAGATTTAATTGCTCACAATTAATGGTCAATGATTTATTAAATGTATTAAAAACCAAATAGATTATGCATTTTCTCAGAAATATTATAGAACCCTAATTCAGATCTATACTTTTTTTAACTAGAGAACTTGAAGGTTTACAGAAAAGTCATGCTGAACACACAGAGTTCCCATGTGCCCCATACCCTCACACACACTGTTTTCCCTATCATGAACACTTTACGTTAGTGTGGTACCTTTGCTACAATTGATGAAACAAGATTAAGGTAATTATACTATTAACAATAATCCATAGTTTACATTAGGGCTCACTGTTGTACAATCCTATCTTGTTTTATTAAATTGTTTATTCTAGTAACCCAAATATACCTTACAATCTTCCCTTTGACCACATTCAAATACATAATTCAGTGTTGTTAATTACATTCATGATGCTGTGCTTCTCTCACCACGGTCCATTACCAAAACGTAGCCACACCAGAGACTCTGTACAAGTTAAGCATTAGCTCTCTGTATCCTACCCCCACCTCAGCCTTTGATAACCTGCCTTCCAGTTTTTGAGTCTATGAACTTGCTTATTCTAATTATTTCATTTAAGTGAGCTCATATTATACATGTCCTTTTGTGTCTGGCTTATTTTACTCAACACGATGTCTTCAAGCTTCATCCATATGGTGGTTTTATCAGAACTTCAGCCCATTTTTACAGCTAAACAATATTCCATTATATGTATATACCACATTTTGTTTATCCATTTAACTGTTGATGGACACATGGATTGCTTCCACTTTTTGGCAATTGTGAAAAATGCAACATCAGGGTGCAAATATCTGCTCAAGTCCCTGCTTTCACTATTTTGGGGCATATACCCAGAAGTGGGATTGCCAGGTCATATGGTAATTCTATACTTCAACGTTCTCAGGAACTTACAAGTTATTTTCACAGCAGTTGTACTATTTAATATTTTCACCAACAATGAAGGAGTGTTCCTATTTCTCTACATCCTCTCCAATACTTGTTATTTTCCATTTCCTTAATAATAGCCATTCTAGTGGGTGTGAAATAATATCTCACTGTGGTTTTTATTTGGCATTTCCCTGATGGCTAATGATATTGAACGTCTGTTCATGTGATTTTTGGTCATTTGTATACTTTCCTTGGAGAAATATCTGTTAAAGTCTTTTGCCCATTTTCTAATTGAGTTGTTTGTCTTTTTGTTGATGAACTGTAGAATTTCTTTATATTCTAGATATTAAACATTTATCAGATATGAGGTTTCCAAATATTTTATCCCACTCTTCAGGCTATTTTTATATTTAAATGATAATTACATGAAGTCCTTTGAGGGACAGAAGTTTTAAATTTTAATGAAATCCCATTTTTTATTATTTTTCCTTTTGCTGATTGTGCTTTTGGTATAGAGTTGAAGAAACCATTGTCAAACACAAGGTCCTAAGTACACAACCCTGTATTTTCTTCTAGGAGTGTTATAATTTGGTTCTTATATTTAGGTCTTTGATCCATTTTGAGTTTATTTTTTTAAAGATTTATTGTATTTATTTATTTCTCCCCATGCCCTCATTTTTTGCACTTGCTATGTCTGTTTGTCTTCCTTGTTTCTTTAGGAGGCACCAGGAACTGAACCCAGGGCCTCCGATGTGGGAGGGAGGCACCTAATCACTTGAGCCACCTCTGTTCCCTGCTTTGTCTTTCATTATGTTTTTCTTCTTGTGTCTCTTGTTGAATCATTTTGTTGTGTCAGCTTGCTGCATCTGCCTGTCACACCAGCTCGCTGAATTCTTTAGGAGGCACTGGGAACCGAACCACAGACCTCCCATGTGGTAGGCGGGAGCTCAATTGCTTGAGCCATATCAGCTTCCCTTGAGTTTATTTTTGGATATGATATGAGACAGGGATCCACCTTCATTCTTTTCCATACTGATATTCTGTTTTCCCAGCACCGATTATTGAAAAGACTATCCTTTCCCAATTGAGAGGACTTGGCACCCTTACAAAAATCAATTGGCCACAGATCTGAGTACTTATTTCTGAATTCTCAATTCAATTCAATTGATCTATATTCTGCCCTTATGCTAGTACCATACAGTTGTTTTTACTGTGGCTTTGTGATAAGTTTTAATATTGGGAAGGGTGAATCCCCCAACTTTGTTCTTTTTCAAGATGATATTGGCTATTCAGGACTCCTTAACCTTCCCTATAAATCTGATGATTGGTTTATCCATTTCTGCAAAAAGGGCTGTTGGAATTTGAGATTGCATTGAATCTGTGTATTGACTTAGGTAGAATTGACAGCTTAACAATATTTAGTCTTCCAGTTCATGAACATGGGATATCCTTCCATTTATTTAGGACTTCTTTATTTCTTTTAGCAATGTTTTCTAGTTTTCTGGGTATAAATAACGTTACATACTTGGTTAAATTTATTTATAGATATTTGATTCTTTTGTTGCTGTTGTAAACGGAATTTTTTCTTGATTTCCTTTACAGATTATTCGTTACTAGTGGATAGAAACACAATTGTTACATGTTGATCTTGTACCCCACTAATTTGCTGAATTCATTTATTAGCTCTAGTAGCTTTGTTGTGGAATTGTCTGGATTTTCTATATATTGGATCATGTCATCTGCCAATAGGGAGTGTTTTAGTTATTCTTTTTAAATTTGGATAATTTTTATTTCTTTTTCTTGCCTATTTGCTCTGGAAAGAACTTCCAGTACAGTGTTGAATAAGAGTGGTGACAGTGTTTCTGAACTTAGAGGGAATGCTTTCGGTCTTTCACTAATGATTATGATGTTAGGTATAGATTTTTCACATATGCCTTTTATTATGTTGAGGAGGTTTCCTTCTATTCCTGGTTTTCTAAGTATTTTTATTAGGAAGCAGAACTGGATTTTGTCAAATGCCATTTCTATGTCAATTAAGTTGATCTGTATGTTTTCTTATTCCTTCTATTATGTGGTATATTACATTAGTTGGTTTTCTTATGTTGAACCACTCTTGCATAACTCAAATAAATTCTACTTGATCATGGTGTATTATTCTTTTACTGTGGTTTTGGATTCAGTTTGCTAATATTTTCTTGTTGATTTTCCCATCTATATCATAAAGTCTGTAATTTTCTTTCCTTGTGGTATCTTTTTCTGGCTTTTTATATCATATTGTTGGCCCTGCAGAATGAGTTAGGCAGTATTATAGTCTCTTCTATTTTTTGAAGAGTTTGAGCAGGATTGGTATTAATACTTCTTGAAATATTTGGTAAGAGTCACCAGTGAAGACATCTGGTCCTGGACATTTTGTTGTTGAGAGGATTTTTATTATTGATTCAATATTTTTATGTAAGTTTGGTCTGTTGACATCTTCTAATTCTTCTTGAGTCAGTGTAGGCAGTTTATGTGCTTCTGGGAATTTGTCCATTTCATCTAGGTTATCAAGTTTATAGGCATAAAGTTGTTCATAGTATCCTCTTATAAACCTTTTTGTTTCTGTTGGGTTGATAGTAAGGCCCCCTTTTCATTTCTGATTTTATTTATTTGTGCCCTTTCTTTTTCCTTTGTCACTACTAAGGTTTGTCAACTTTATTCATCTTTTCCTAGAACTACCTTTGGTTTCCTGGATTCTCTCTACTTTTCATTCTGTATTTCAACCCTCCCTGCTCTAAGGTTTGTTATTCCCATCCTTCTGCTCTCTCTACGTTTAGTTTGATCTTCTTACCCCAGATCCTCCAGTTGTGAAGTTAGGTCTCTGATTTAATCTCTTCTTTTCTAGTGTAAGCACTTAGAGCTATAAATCTCCCTCTCAGCACTGCCTTTGCTGCAAACTGTAAATTTCAGCATAATTTGTTTTTGTTTTCATTTGTCTTAACATATTTCCTAATTTTGCTTGTGATTTCTTCTGCTACTAATTCATTGATAAAAGTGTGTTATTTAATTTCCACATATTTGTGAATTGTCCATTTCTCCCTCTGTTATTGATTTCTATCTTCATTCCATTATGCATAGAGAAGATATATTGTATGATTTCATTATTTTTTAATTTATTGATACTTGTTTTGTGACTTAACATATGATCTATCCTGGAGAATGATCTATATGCACTAGAGAAGAATGTGTATTGTGCTGTTTTGGGGTGAATTGTTCTACAAATACCTGTTAGTTCTAATTGGTGTATAGTATCATCAAGTCTTCTCTTTCCTTATTGATCTTCTGTGTAAATATTCTACCCATTAGTAAAAGTGGTATATTGCAGTCTCCTAATATTAATGTAGAACAGTCTATTTCTCCCTTCAAATCTGTCAGTATTTGCTTCATATACTTTGGGAATCTACCTTAGGTACATATATATTTATAATAGCTATATAATATTTAACTATAATAGTTACATAATATTATGAAAGTTATGTCTTCTTGTTGAACTGACCCCTTTAACAATATTCGTGACCTTCTTTGTCCCTCATAACAGTTTTTGACTTAGAGTCTATTTTATCTTAGATTAGGATAGCTATCCCTCTTTTGGTTACTACACAGTGACCCCTATATGAAACCATGGACTATATTTAATAGTACAATTATAAGCATGTGCTCTCATCAATTGTAGCAAATGTACCACACCAATGCAAGGTGTTAATAATAGGTAGTACATGAGAATTCTGTATTTTATTCATGATTTTTCTTTAAACCCACAACTTCTCTATTTAAAAAAATACTACCTCTCTTCAATCATTTCTTAAGAATCTACTTGAATAAATGCCTCTCCATTATAAGTGAGTAAACCAAGAATAATGACATGAGGTCTCAGAAACAGGTGGCCCCAAAGAGAATAAAAGTAAAAGCAATTCCTAGGATACTTGTGAAGGAAAGGCCCAGAACAACAGCAGTGTAGCAGGCATTGAAGAAGAAGTTAAAAAAAAAAACAACAGATCAACTCATCTACATGGGAACAGATGAAAAGAGGCTCCAGGAGATACTTCTAAGAAAAATAGAATTGATATATCAGGTCAGTATGTTTAGAAAAATTCTATTGAGGTGGATTTTACAGAGCTTAGTTAAGATGTTGGGAGTTTTAGTACTATGATAAAATTTATAAAACAAAGAACTCTTTATATGATATGTATGTAGTAATGATTTTATGTGCAAATAAATACCCAGAAAGGAGGGGAAATGGAGCAACTTTCACTTTTAACTCTTTATACCCCTGAATTGGAACTTTAGAGTGAATGTGTATTATTTTGTAGTTAAATTTTTTTTATCAGATTGCATAGAAAAAATAAGGGGATAAAAAAGCAAGGGGATAGGGGCCGGCTTGATAGCCCAGTGGATAGGGCACCGGCATACCACATGGGAGGCCCCGGGTTCGGTTCCTGGGGACCTCTCCTAGCAGGCAGACCACCTTGAGAATGGCAAGCCGCCATGGGTGGGCCAGAGCCGCCATGGGCAGGGCAAAAAGCTGCCACGGACAGGGCAAAAGCCGCCACGGGCAGGGCAGGTCGCCCACGAATGGAGCGCAGCCAGCCACCGGCGAACTGAAAGCCCGAAGTGAATGGAAGCAGAAGCCGCCCACAAGCAGGGAAAGCCGCGCCTGCGCAGTGACTAAGTCTCGGCCCGT
>PVKH010002239.1:0-16652 GCA_004027955.1 Chaetophractus vellerosus
CCTGCCCGTGGCGGCTTTTGCCTGTCCGTGGCAGCTTTTTGCCCTGCCCACGGCGGCTCCGGCCCGCCCATGGCGGCTTGCCATTCTCAAGGCGGTCTGCCCGCTAGGAGAGGTCCCCGGGAACCGAACCCAGGGCCTCCCATGTGGTTTCCCAGCGAGCTCTTTATCCACTGAGCTATCTAGCCGGGCCCTGAAGAGATTTTTCTTAGTAATATGGATGCTAAAGGTACAACTGATGAGGCCTTAGATGGAAATAATACATATGTCATTGGAAAGTGAAAGAAAGGTGATCCTTGTTTTAATGTGGCAAAGAACTTGGAAAAATTGAGTTTTGTTATCAGATGGAAGGCAGAATTTGACAGTGATGAACTTAGATATTTAGCTAAGGAGATTTTCAAGCTAAATGTGGACAGTGCAGCCTGGTTTCTCCTTCCAGCTTATAGTAAAATGCAAGTGGAAAGGGATATGTTGAGAACTGTAATCCTGGGCATAAAAAAAACAGAAATTGATGGTTTGGAAAACTCTGAGCTTTCAGAAAGTGGGTCCCCATTTCAGTGCAAGTCAGGGTTGGAAATGCTGTTAGCCAGAAAGAATTTGTGGAAAGTTCTTTTGTCTGATGGTTTGGACCCCTGTGTACTACATGCAGAACTGACAAGTTTTTTTGCACGATCTGTATGACTGAAACCACTGTTATCCTTGACTAAAAGGGACAGATTGAAGGTAAAATGACTTCAAGGGCAGAACCATGGGCTTGAGGTCTGGACCAAAGACATCTTCTCAGGCCAAGAGAACAGACCCACCCATGTGTTGGAAGGGGTAAGTATGCCCTGGCACTTGGAAAGCGTGGGCTTTTTGCCCCATTGTTCAGGAAAATTGCTGCTGACTCAGTCTTCAGAGAGGGTGGAGCATACTCCTTGTGGACTGCAGAGAGCCTGGCCACCGCCCCCACTGTGGGGTTGAGGGTTGAACCTGTGTCCTGGAGATTGTAGAGAATCTGGCTGCCACCCAGGTTTGTTCAGAGGATGGAGCCTATTTCCTGGGGATTGCAGACAGTCTAGCCATCACCCCAGCGTTTGAAGGAGTTGTCCACTTAACAAGCACTTGGAAGGGGTGGGGCTGCTGCTCCATCAGGCCTGGAGTACAAAACATCGTTCTATAGATGGCTCTCAGACCTTGAAATCTAACAGAGTATGCCCTGTAGGATTTTAGAATTGTTTGGTACCTGTGCCCCTGTTTTCCTTCCAATTTCTCCGTAAGGGAATGGGAATGTTCATCCTAAGCCTGTCCCTCCTTTGTATATTGGAAGCAGATAACTTATTCTCTAGGTTTCACAGGTCCACAGATATACAGAGAATTGTGTCCCAGGACATACCACATCTATAACTGATTTTGATGAGACTTTGTCCTTAGTGTTGTTACTGAAATAACTTAAGGTTTTGGGGATATTGCTGTGGAATGAATGTATTTTATATATGGAAAGAGCATGCCTTTTTCGGGTCTAGGAGGTGGAGTGTGGTGGTTTGAAGCCCAAGAAAAGGCGTGTTCTTAAATCTAATCATTCCTGTGGATGAAAACCCATTACAGTTTGACTCTTTTGATGAGGCTACTTCAGTTAAGGTGTGACCCACCTTAATCAGAATGGGACTTAATCCATGACAGGAATCTGTTATAAACAGAGCGAATATAGGGGTGATAGAAAGCCACAGAAGCAAGAAACCAAAACCAGTGAAACTTGGAAGAGAAGGGAGAGACCAGCAGATACCAAGTGCCTTGCCATGTGGCAGAGGAGCCAAGTATCACTAGCAGCCAGTCTTTGGAAAGAAAGCATCACTTTAATGATGCCTTGATTTGGACATTTTAAAGTCTCAAATTGTAAGCTTATAAATTCCCGTTGTTAAAGCCAAGACATTTCATGGTACCTGCTTTAAGCAGCCTAGGAAACTAAAACCGAAGTCATATGATTTCCTGCTGCTATGTTGTTCCTGCAGCCCTGGGGGCCATAGCTATTCAGCCTTCTTCTTTCAGTCTTTCAGAGTTCTTCTTAGGATTCCTTTCTGTTATTTCTGAAGTTTAAGTTGAATTTAGCTGGGAATAGCAGGAAGAAAGAGCATATGCCATCTTATCTGGCCCAAGGCTTGCACTTAACCTTTTGTTATTCATGTTTTCATTTAGAGTGCCTAGTTTGTCATCACCCATGTCAATTTTCTGTGGTTGTTAACTGGTTAAAATCTTCTACATCCTTATTTATCAGTGCTTTTACATGAGAACTGAATACTTTCCCAACTTTACTTTTATCAGCTTTATGAAATCCTCTTTTGCAAGATTAGCAATTTGGCTCTACGGTCATTTTGCACTTATATCGTATTCAGGAAATGATCAAAAAAGGTTCAAGTATGGATAGTGTTTAAGTGGGGATTGATCTTATAAGGGACAATTCACTAGTGAACATTTTTGTGTTTGGTAGACTTTTATTTATCTATAAAAATTCACAATTTTGTGGACTACAATGAATACTTTGGTAAGTGAAGACCTTCCTATATATCTATTGTCTTATGCTGTTTTTACTTAACTGCATTATTTTAGACTTGAAAAGTACCTTAAAAAATCTCCTAATTAAAAAAAAAAAGGGAGAGAATATACAGATAGCAAATAAGAACATGAATGGTCTTCAACATCATTAGCCATTAGGGAAAAGCAAATAAATTGCAAAGCACTGTCGTTACATATATATAAGAAAGGCTAAAAACAAAACAAAACAAAATATTGAGAACAACCTGGTAAGAATGCAGATAAATTGAATAAATCATAAATTGCTGGTGAAGATGCAAAGTGGTACTGCCATACTGGAAAACAGTTAGTTTCTTAGAAATAATAATTTAAAAAGCACTGATAATGATCAATAAATTGCACTCTTGAGTATTTATACTGAGAAATTAAAAAAAAAAATCCCCTAATCAAATGTCCTTATTTTACCAATAAGGAAAATTAAGTCAAGAGAAGATGAAAGGCATTGCTAAGACTGATAAACACTTAAAATTTATAAATTAAACAGGAATACTTTTGAGATTGATAGGCTGCACTAGTAACACTTAGTTTGGGACAATAGGTGTAACCTGGGACATATGGTCATTCTATGTAGACTGCATTGTTATTACAGAACAAGTATGAGACCTTAAATTATGGGTAGCACTGCTGGTAAATGAATCTCAGATGCAGCTCAGCATAGTGATTATGATTGTGCCTGTAGAATCAGACTATTTGTGTTCAAATCCTTGCTTTATTCTTACTAACAGTGTGTGATCAGGATCAATTTATTCAAACTCTCTGTGCCTTATTTCCTCATCTGTCGTATGGGAGTAATGACAGTACCAACCTCTCATGGATATTGTGAGGCTTAAATGAGATTACGAATATAAAGCTCTTAGTACAGTGATTAGCATTTACTAAGAACCATGTTTGCATTGCTATTTTTACCCTTGTTATTGTTTGTAAAATCCTAAGGTCAGAAAAGGTAAGGTACTACATGAGGTCTTAGTGTGAGAGTAAGAGTCAGGAGCCTGGAATTCTATTTCTGATTTGCTCCTGACTCACGTGGAGTCTTTGGGAAACTGTCTAACCTTTTTGTGTCTAAATCTAGCCATCTAAAGCTAGAATAATCTTGCCATCTGCCCACTTCATGCTAGATGGTAAAGAAAATTTTGGAAAATGCTTTGAGGTCTGTGGGAGAAAGGTGCTATATAAGTTTGTAACTTTATTCATTTCTGCTTTGACATTGACTTGCTCATTAAACATGTATCGTTTTTTAATCAGCTTAACTAGTAATCCAAAGTAACTCTCTCTCTCTCTCTCTCTATATATATATATAATATGAGGGTGTTGATACCTCTGTTAGAACATTCCCTTTTGTGTTTTCTTCATCGTTTAAGAAAGTGTAGCTCCTTGGTGCTGTTATCATACTAGAAATATATGTAAAACTCAGTATGTATAAATTGTAGTTAATGATTGAATAGTACTTACTCATTTTTCTACTTAATTTTAATTAAAATGTAGTTTTGGTTCTTTTTAAAGAAAAAAAAGGATTAAAGTGGGTAGGAATAGTTGATTAATTATGATGACAATAGATTATGGGCTAGAAAGAACCTTGAAAATCATTTAAACCTCTCTTCCTGCCATAGTAGAACTGCATTTTAATTAATTCAATTCAATAATTATTGACCAAGTCTCTACTACATTCATGGCACATAAAAAAGTAAGACAGTCCTTTCTGTCAGGTGCTTGCAGTCTAGTAGGGAAAGTAAACCATAGCTATTTACTTTTACATTGTCATTAATGCTAACCTTTCAAAGATGGTTGAAAGTAGAGGAAGTACTTGAAATGGAATTTTATAGAAGATTGTGACTATTATAAATTAGCCACATTTAGCTAAATGTTTTTATACGAGATTCTCAGGGTCAATAGGTAGTCAGACAAGAAAAGACACATAAAAGATTTCAAGTTTGCCAATTTCATTTCTCATTGAGGGACCAAAATCTGTGCTGTTATACATTTTTTTAATAAAGGGAAAAAGTTATTATGTTACTTAAGACAGTAAAGTGCTTGAAAAATTATGTAAACTGTGAAAAATTATTTTGGGAAGTTTTTGTCTGGTTATTTTCCCCATAATTTACTTTGAGGTTATAATGTAGCTTGAATATTCCTACTTCAAAAGTAATTCTGAAGAGATTAAAAAATTCAAGTTTTTAAATTGAAATTATGTGCAAGTATACATTCTAAACATATGAATGGTTGCATTTTAAATATAAAATTGAAATATTAAAAACTCAGATACAGATTATGAATATTCAAATAATATACTCACTCTGGAATCTCATTATTCACTTATAGTTGGAGGAAAGTAGATAATTTTATCTCAACTTTATGGCAGTAAATACATTGATATTTAAATAAAATATAAACAGTACATATTTTAATGTTTGTAGTTGCATGGAGATTGGAAAATTGAAAAGTTTTATTTTATTTATTTATTTTTTTTCAAAGATTTATTTTTTATTTTCTGCTTTTTGTCTCCCCCCCACACCCCCTGCTGCGGTGACGCGCCGAGTCAGCTTCACCGGTGAGCAGTGGCCTTGCCCACTCGCAGGTGGCCTGCCCTGCTTGCAGGGGACTCTGCTCTGCTCGCAGGCGGCTCCGCTCTGCCCGTGGTGGCTTTGCCCTGCCCCTGGTGGCTTTGCCCTGCCCCGTGGTGGCTTTTGCCCTGCCCATGGCAGCTCTGCCCCGCCCATGGCGGCTTTTGCCTTCTCAAGCCGTCCGACCACCCAGAGAGGTCCCGGGGACCGAACCCAGGGCCTCTCATGTGGTAAACCGGCACCCTATCCCCTGGGCTATACAGCCAGCCCCTTATTTTGTTTTTAAGGGGAGAGTCTTCTTGTACTGATGGTATGATTCCTTGTGAGTAGCAGTCTGTCTTTCTGTGTTGCTTTGTTTTAATTGCAGATATCTGAGATGCTATTAAAGAAAGAGAAATGAAACAGTCTATCAGTTATTAAGATGAGAACACAGGCTTTGGCCCAGAATGCTCAAGAAGGAATCTTTATTTTTATTTATTTATTTGTTTATTTATTGAGGAAGCAGGGGTCAGGGATTGAACCTGGGACCTTGTAAGTGGGAAGCCAGTGTTCAACCAATGAGGCACATCGGCTTCTCTGAGTTAGTTTTTTCATTTAATTTCTTGTCGTTTGTCTTAGTTTTTAGGAGGCACTGGGAACTGAACCCAGGACCTCCCATGTGGGAAGCAGGCGCTGAACTGCTTGAGCCACATCTGCTCCCCAAGAAGGAATCTTTAGACAAGAATGAAAGACAAAAAGTTTATAGTAACAGCTAGAAAAGGATGTCAAGAAATACTATGAAATCACATTCTACCATCTAGCTGGGCAATCCAAAAGCTGAGGGATCACCTTTAACGCCTTGTTTTCTCTTTCTGACTGTAAATCCAGTACATCATCAAGTTCTGTTCTTTTACCCCACTTAAATATTTCACTAATAAGCCCTTTCTTTATTTCCACTGTCACCATACTGGTCCTAATCTACCATTCCTTTTGCCTGGATTACCATAATACCCTCTAAACAAAGTATTTAAAATTATGTTCTTCTAGTCAGTTCTTCACATGCAGTGAGAACAATATTTCAAAATGAAAAATCTGATCCTGTAACTCCTTTTTTCAAAAATATTCATTAGCTGTCCATTCTTCTTAAAATATGGTCCAGAATTTATAACGTGCTCTGTCCCATTACCACCTCCTCAGCTTTACCTGGAGCCATTCTTTTACTTTCTATTTCTGCTCCAATCACCAGTGTACTTCTTAGGTAAACCATACATGTTTTGATGACAGAGATGGTGTTCGATTTGCTAACCATTGTATTAGTAGGATCTGTGCCTCTTGTTACTTAGTATGTGCTCATATTAATTAATGAATGAGACAAAATTTATCAAAACTACAGTCTTATAGGGAGGCCACTGGCCACCCAGACACTGTCTCATGTGGCAGTCTTAATTGAGTCTAATCTTTATTTTTGCAGGCTCAGTGACTTAATTTGACAATGCAGACAGAATGAATGGGTCATTGGCACATACTCATGTTAACCAAATACACAATAGGATAAAAAATAATTTCTTTAATTAATTTTAACAAAAGATGGTAATTCTCCTATTACTTGATTGATACATTTTCTCCCTGTAGGAAATGTATTTGAGAATCTTGATTATAATCAAATGTTTTGTGTGGTAAGTTTGAAAGTGACAAAGATGGAAGATAATACATGTCTTTGGTTTACTGAGTAGCATGATCATAAAAATTGGGACACTTGAGGGTGAAAGAGGGGCCCTACAGGAAATCATGCTGGAATAGTAAGCAAATACCCACACTGTCCTAGGCAAACCAGCATTATATTGATCCTAACTCTAAGGGACAGATATATCCATCTCTACATTTGGAGCTTGCTGTATAGATGGGACTACTCACATTCTTGGGATAAAAGATCTCTGGAATTGTGCTAGAGCCAATGAACAAACAACTGAGAAATTCACAAAGAAAGTCACTTGATAGAATCTGAAGGAGCACTGGCTAGCATATGGCTATAACTCTGAAAATAGAAATTGAATGAAATTTGTTTTATATTCATACTTAAAGAATTGTGTTAATACTTTATATTTGTCACAGTATCTCTCAAAAGGATGATGTCAAAAACAAAAATTTGTTCATTGACTCCAGCACAATCCCATCTACCACTGAAATCACTATATTATACAGTTCCTAGATTATCCTCTAGCTGTCTTTCAATTAACATTAACCTCTCTAGACTAACCCTTTCAGCCACAGTCACATTTGTAAATCAGCAGTTAGTTATACTCATTATAATATGTTACCATCATCTCTACCCATTTCCACATATATGCAGCCAAACTTAGTAAACATTCTATATACATTCAGCATCAGCTCCCTACTTCTCAACCTACATTCTGTCTCCTACTAGCCTTTACTCCATAGTTAACTCCATAAGTTTACTCATTGTATTTCTTTCATGTCAGTGAGACCATAGAATACTTGTCCTTTTGTGTCTGGCTTGTTTCACTTAACATAATATCCTCAAGGTTCATCCATGTTGTCATATGTATCCCAAGTTCATTTCTTCTTACCGCCAAATAGTATTCCATTGTATTTATATACCATATTTGTTTATCTCTTCATCGGTTGATGGTTGTTTCCACCTTCTAGCAATTGTGAATAATGCTGCTGTGAATATCGGTGTGCAAATACCTGTTTGAGTCCTTGCTTTCAGTTCTTCTGAATATATTCCTAATAGTGGGATGCTAGATCTTAAAGTTCTCCTTATTGTCCTCTAAAGTGAAAGGCAAAATAAACTGCTGATAATGTTTGTGTGGAGGGAGTTGGAGGGGAATGGATTTGGAAACTTAAGGAGATTGGTGAAGATTTGAAATTGATGCTTTGAGGATTGAGAATGGCAACTAGATAGAAATAGGTAAAAGGCTAACATCCTGTTTCCCTATCTCCACACACACCTCCCCCACCCCCACCCCACACCCCATACCCTACACCCCACACCCCACACATGCTTTTAGGTATTTCTCAGGGGTATATCTTCTGTTTCTTCCTCTCTTTGAAGATTTAATAGGATCAAATTAAATTCCTTGCCCCTCCCTTTTCTTTTTACTGTCAGCCTCTTGAAAATAGAACAGTCTGTTAATTAGCTACACTGATATAGGAAAACTGGATAAACTGAAAACATCAAATAATCTAAAAATAATTGATATTGGGGTGATGGTTTCCTGAATTTATATTGATTATAAATGACCTAGTTATTCTGACAATGCACTGTACTTTAGAAGTTAATACCTAATTATTTGGGTCAGAAATTCTAATAAGACTTTGTTATAATCAGTCTGTGATTATTTACTATTCATCTTATGGGCCAGGCTGGATTTCACTGCCTTTAGGAAGGCTGTAATGAATCTTGACTCAACCAGAATGTGCTAACATTCCTGGTTATATGTCTTACTCCTATCCTTCTTCTGCACTTCCACTCTGACCCATTGAAAGAGATTGAAGAGTAGAAGAAAAGCTACAAAGGAATTTTCCCCCTTTCTTCCCTCTTGCCACACATTTCCTAAAGAAATTTTTAAAGTATTTTCAGATCTAATTAACCATAGATAATCTGCATTTGTTGGGGCATGTAATAACTTGAAAAAGGAAAAAGAAATACAGTAAATATCTGTAATGATACTTGAATGAGGTTTTCTAAGTAAATTAATATTTTAGGTCTTATTCTGGCACCTTAGGGTTCCGTGGAGGTGCCTTGAGAATTATGACAGGAATTAAGGGATCGAGCTCCACACCATCACCCTCCCCTATGCCAGAGCAGTTCAACTAAATCCATTTACTTTTTCCTTCGGTGTTTTTTTTTGTTTTTGTTTTTGTTTTTTTTTTAGTGTGGTGAGTGTTTCTGCATAATATTTAAGAAAAGGTTTTGCTATTTTAAATAAAGTAGAAAATCACTCACCTAGATACCTAAAATTTAGCCCAATTAATTTAGAAACTACTTTACAAATGTTTAATGAAAATCTATGCTTTCTGCATATAAACATTTAAAAGATAATTTACTCTTTAGTTGATGACTCAAGGTCATCAGAAATATGATTAGTAAAAATGATAGGTTCCATTTATTGCATACTTACCAAAGTGTACTGTAGTAAGAAGCTTTACTACTGCATTTTCTTTCATTCTCACAATAACTTGGCAAAGTAGGTATTTGTCCCCTATTTTACAGATATAGAAACTGGGGTTCAGAGACATTATATGCCCAAGATTAAACAGATAGTAGGTGGCAGAGCTGTTCTTTGGACTGGGTCTGTCTGACTTGAAAACCAGTGCTCCACTCACCAAACTACATTTCCTCTTAGTCAGTGCAGGGGTGTCTTTAGAGAATACCAAAGTGCATAGACCTGCTTGCCCTTAAGCTTAGAATTCCACCCAAACCATTTGAGTTGAAATATCTTTTCATTCTGCTATTGTTAATGTGAGTGAGTACTTATGACAGTGAACAGGTATAAAACTGCTGGACTGCTTAATAACATTTTTATGGCCATGCTACAATTTTTAAAAAATGATTGTTAAGTTCCTGGCTCTTTCTGATGTTGAGAGTAATTTTTGATTGCCAAGTAATTTTTTCTCATATATAAGAAAAGCATTTGAAAATGGTGGCAGTCAACAGCTTTGACTACCAAAAGAAAATGTTTCCTAGAGGTGTTATGTATTTTGACTAGAAGACCTGATGTGAATGAAATTGCTTTAGTGCTTCTATCAGCATGAAAGGTATTCTTTTGTTCATATGAAAATAACTTTGGTTGATTTATTATTGATTGGTTAAAATGAACATAAAGGAGTTCGCCTTATTTGTTTTATTTTTTATTATCTTACACTTTACTTCTTCATTCATTTCTGTTATCTGCCTGACTCAAAAACACTTCTGTTTAGATTTTCTATCTTACAAATTGCCTGAAATAAGAGGTTTGCTTTGCTTTCATAATAGATGCAAATTTTGCTAGTTTTAAAATAAAATTTAAAATAAAATTGACAATAATTGTTTTAGCCAACTGGAAGATTGAAGAAAGTCCAATATCTTTAAACTCATGTGTATATGGTCCTAGTTTTAGTTTCTTCTCTAGTCTTAACTTTTGTTAAGTGTAGAGTGCTCATTGGGACTTCTGCTTGGTATAAATCAAATTGTGTCAAACTGTGACATGAATAATAGTATATACTATGCAGAAATTTAACCGAAAGATGATATGGTAATAAACCAAAGAAAGGTGTATAAAAGGCAATAATTCTTTAGAAAATGGCTTTAGTAAGGAGGTTGGCCTTTCTTTTTAGTCTTAATGAAGAAACAAAAGTAATGCCAGATTTTATTTTAGAATCTTTCCTTTTCTTTATCTTATTCTTGAGTAAGGTATATAGAATTATGATATAATCTCAATACTTTTATGTTAAATTTAGATTAGGCTTAATATCAACATGGCTTTTGTTAAGGGCTTTTAAAACCAAATAGATAAGTGTTTCATGCAAAACTTTTTTAAGAGTCTTCCAAATAAGAACAAAAACAAGTTAGCTTATAAGGACAATCTTTTCACATTATTTTATTTCCCTACTTTAAACTCTATCTGTATCTCAAATAGCTAACTTCACTAAACTAGCTGGAGTATTTTATAAAAGACTCCCTGGGTTAATTGACATATTGATTCCCCAAAGCTCTCCACTCCTTTTATGATGCCTCTTGACCAGGGATCATGGTTTATGAGCCGCAGTAAACAGCATTTGGAGAAGGCTTCTCTCCAAATTGCATTCTTATTTCTACACCCATCAGTGAGATTGTAAACTTATCAAAAATCAGTGATGCTTGTTCCCAAACCTGCCCATTGGGTCTTGTTATTGTAATTACATTAATTTTAATGTTTATAAATTGATGAAATTTGAGTGCAAAAAGTTGTTTCCCAGAAGTTAGAAAGACTGAAAAAAATAAAATTCTAAATTCTACACTCAGATTATTTCACCAGAATTGTCAAATTTCTATCTTTAAGTATTCAACTTGAAATCACAGTTGATAAGTAATGGATGTGAAATGCCATGCAGCCCTCACAGTTGACAGACCCATATTCTAAAAGAAGCCTTGGTTCTACATGAAACGATTGTCAAATGGGTAATATTAAAGTATGATTTTTAAGGTATACTGGTGTTCCCAGATTTTTTCTAAGTTCTTGGCTAAGCTACTAGAAATGAATTTCCAGAGCAAGCCAGGTTAGTTAGGCCAGTAATTTATTAAGGAATGAAGAGAAGAGAAATGGGAAAAAATAACAGATCAAGGGTCCCAGGTGGAGAGGAAGGGGCTGAAAAGTGATAAAGCGGGCTGATTTACAGACTACAATTCCCCATTACAGATTATAAATCCCCGGGTTTACTTGCGTTTTGCTCTGGGCTGGGGTCGGGGGAAGAAGGCCAGAACAAGGAGGAAGAAGGCAAAAGCAGGGGAGAAGAAGGCAAGAGCAGGAGTTAGTTTGGTGTTTGCGCTTGCTTTTTGAACCATTAATTATTCCGCCCTTTTGCTAATGAAAGGGGAGGAGTCCCAGCTGTTTGCTGTTTTGATTGATTGCCCCACCCATCAATCCCCCAGAAGGGCCCAAAGATAAGGCCCCTGGAGAATATCCCTGGCTTCTCCTTGATTACAGAGGAAGTCTCATTGTGGATGGGATTTCTCACAAGGGTCTTCCAGCAGCCATCTTGGGGGCACCAAAGGTCATGTGTTCAGTGGCATCGGTTTTTCTCCCAGGTTCCAGATCCGTCTCATTATTCCCTAGCTAGCCTGCCTCACTAATATAACCTTTTAAAAAAAACCCTTACCTTAGCCGAGTGCTGTTAACCAACCAAAGATCACATAAAAAGGCATCTACTGTTCTTTGGATCAAGTTTCCTAATATTCATACTACCATTTTAAAGAATATTGCAGCCAATTGGTTGTCTGCCCTATCCTTAAACACTGATAGTACATACTACTATCTTCTATTCCATTTCTGGGCATGTCTATTAAAATTATTAATCTCTCCTCTGTGTACCCACACCACAGCACTTAGTTCATCTATTTTTTTTAATGAATATCACATTGTATTGGTGTTATCTGATTACATGTATGGCTCTCCCAGTGGATTCTGCACTTCTTATCCCTAATGTCTTGCACAGGGCTTTGTTTGTAGCAGTATGTGATAAATGTTTAAGGGCATGCCTTTTTTTAACTTTTAGAATTGACTGAGAGTCAAACAATACCCATTGCATTAAAGATGTGTTAAAATGGACATCTCCATCCCCTGCATTGGGAGTATAAATTTGCACACACTTTTCCAAAGGGCCGGTTTGTAAAATATGTGTTTTTAAAGTTTTAAAATACTTCAATGTAATTACATTATTTTGGAATTTAAGAATACTCAGATACACAGACAAACTTTGGGTATGATATTTGTTGCAAAATTGTTTATAAAAGTGAAAGATTGGACCCAACCTATATTTTCAAGTTAGGGCACTCAACCAAATTTGATATGTCTATATGGTGCAATGCTACATTTAAAATATTCTTAAAGACTAATGACATCAGACAATGCAAATAATATAATCCTAATAAATTTTAGTGCATTGAATTGGCCCATTGTTTCAACTTGCCATGATCATTTTGATCCTGATTCTGTGTTTTTCTATCATATGCACCATTGCTCTCACTTCTGTGTCATCAATAAATTTAATATGTGCACTATCTTGTTTATCCAAGTTATTAATAAGTATTAACATTGTAGGAATGAGAGTTCATCTATACAGTAAATCACTAGAAACTGGCTTGGTTCATATGCTTCACTCTTGATCCATGTGATTGTTTCTTGCCTGCTTATGAAAATAGTTTGGTCATGGGTCTGCAATGCTAGAGGACTCATCTACCAAGCCTTTAGAACTCTTAATTTTTGCCATTTCCATCTTTACTCTGTGCTTCATTGGACATTGCTTTCTCCCATTTGCCCTGCTATAGCAAATCCCTGGCCATTGTTTTCCAAACTTCTTGTCTCCACTTGGGCATAATGGGAACTATGTAATTATAGCAGTTACCAAGTAGCTTCTCAGCTGCTCCAAACCTAATTTTTTTTTTCTCCATCCACTTCTTTACTTTCTCTTAACTAGATTTGACACTTAGAAAGCAATGTTATTAACAGCGCAACTGATTTTAATCTATGAAATTATGCACTTTTACAAAAAGATGAGATGCTTCTACTTAAAAATTGCTTTTAGTAGATGCTGTTTTGACAAAATTAAGTGTGATTTATTATAAGCAAAATATACTTAATTACATCTTATGCTTGTGGTCTATGAGATAAAGAAATATACGTCAGATAAATGTTGGCTTGAAAAAGATCTACACCTTGGCAAAATTTTGGAACTCATAAGACCTATGATGTTGCTGTTTGTTCCAATTATTGTCATTGAGAATTGTGTTTAAAGTTTTCTTTGATTTGAAAATTGTACTAGTGGCTCACCCTTCTCCACCTTTCCCCATTAATTGTTATATGGAAGCTGATGATGAGGCAATATTTATTACTTCCGATTCTCTAAAGGACTTATATAAAACCCACAATGACTTCCTCAAGTAAAAAAAAAATGAATTTCTTAAATTTTATATCTCTTGCTTACCTTGTGAGGGTCCTGTAATTGACCCATTTTAAACACAGTGCAATACTTCACATTACCATCTGTCAAAAAAAAAAAAAAAAGGTTTTTAAATGGCTAAATAAAAAAAAAATTTTTTTTCTTGCCCTGTAATCTTGGCATTGTAGCAGTTTGAGTGTGAGGTAATATGAGAGAAGCCAAAGGTATGGAGGTGGTTAACTCATTCTCTTCATTTAGCTCAGAGCTCCCTGCTGCCGCTACCATCATCAAACAGCTCTTTGGAACACTCTAATTCCAGTCTCGTGAGTTCTGTTTTCCTTGTCAGTTTCCAGCTTGTATTTTAAAAAATACTTGCTTAAAATATTTATCTCCTACACAGAAAAACAACTCTCAACTTGTCCAATATCAATGGCACCCCTAATTAATGGAAAACATTCCAAAAATTAAATTGATGTAAAGATAATAATAAATATTTAGGCCTAACTTGGAATAAATGTTAGAGACGGGCTGATCTATAGACCTTTTATAACAATTTAATTCTAATGATACCCCCCCCCCCCACTTTTTGAGACCTTTGTAAATACTTATAAACTTGTTTGACTTTTAACAATGCTATAGTAAATCAGAATCACCTCACACTCAGCCTATTTCTCCTACAGTAGTTTCTCTAGCTGGTATAAACAAGGTTATGTACTAAATGATTACGTGAGTTCAAGGCTAATAGTAAGTAAGGAAAAATAACTTTTTCAGAAAAGGCACATGAGGAAGAAATTATTTCTCTATGTCACTAAAAGAGTACTCCATAATACAGAGGAAAATAACTGTAGGGATTAATCAAAAATATTTATGTGCATTGCATTTTAACAAATCTGTATTGTGAACTTCATTAGAGGCCATGGTGGCCTTTTGAGAGTCTCTCTACCAATAAGGCTATGTAAATTCTTAATCTTCTTTTTTGCTATTATTATGTTGAGAATATAAAAATGAATAATTGAATGAAAAATATTTCTGAGCATATTGTTTGGAAGAATTATTGAGGCAAAATCAGTATCCTTTCTCTGCTGAAAACAGTATCTAAAAAGAGAGAAAGTGAACAGGCAGCTGGTATTGTTAGGAAGGTTGGGCTTAGGGCTTTGTATAACTGCTGGGTATTTAAAGGTCCTTGTATCCTTGGAAACACAAACTGTTTGTGATACCAGTTGGTGCTTGTGTTTCAATGACATCATGCAATTTACAGATCCACACAATGGGTCTCTTGTTTGTGGACCTAGAGAGGAGTTCAGATCCTTTTGGAAAAGCACCTGAATACCCAAAGGAATTGAGGCTTAATTGTGTGTATTTTCTCTCGGGGCTTTAATGTTAAGAAGCAGTAACAACCTTACTATCCATTCCTTAATCTTTTGAGTTTGGATTCAACTCTTAAAAAAAGAAAAAAATAAAAAGTAATAATACTACCCATCAGACTTTTCAGTATTTTACATTCTTGTGCTTGCATTTGAGCAATATATACACACACTTTTGAACTAATCTAAACTTGTAGAGATAGAGATGTAGAGGATTAATTACTTAAGTTTAGCCATCAGCTGTGCAGTGGTAAGAGTTTTGTAAAACTGTATTTGAATTAAATGGCTAGATTAAAACAGTGCCATTAAAAATATTTTCTTTTTTCCTTAAATTTTGTTGTTCCTTGTTGTTGTTAGTCTGGGGAGGGAATTGGTAGACTGACCCAAATGATATAAATTATGTTGATCAAATAGACCTAAACAAAAGAATATGTTTCTGCCCTTATAGTTCACTTTTCCTTATAACTGTTTCTCTGGCCAAAAGGCTTTGGGTTTGCTGACTCTTCTTTTGTAAATTTTGAATCAGAAATGATGTATAGATTCACGGTGCAATGATGTAACAGGATCTGTGTAATGTAATTCCTTTTGTCAGAATTAAACTGTAGTTTGTTGTTTTCCCAGAATATTTCCAGGGAAAGGTATTTACATCAACCATTATAATCCTGGAGATCATTCACAGTTTAAATGTTTTTGTTTCCTCTGACATAATATTTGACAGTTTTAAATAGGAATAACAAACTAATTCATTATTTCAGATGCGTGAAGTGTAAAGAATAATAGCTAACATTTATTGAGGACTTATAATATGCCAGACACTTACAAATGCTTGACTTTCCTATTTAATCTTCATTACAACCCTATGATGTAGCTACCTATTGTGTCCCCCCTCCTCCCCCCCCCCCTTTGTTTTGAGGTACCGGGGACCGGGATTGATCCCAGGACCTTGTATATGGGAAGCCGGTGCTCAACTACTGAGCCACATCAGCTTTCCTGAGTTGTTTTTTTTTGTTTGTTTTGCTTGGTTTTGTTTTTTTTTTCCAGGGGGCACCAGGAACTGAACCTGGGACCTCTCATGGGAGGCAGGCACTCAACTGCTTGAACCACATGCACTCCCTTGTTTCCATTTTAAAGATGAGGAAACTGGGGCACCAAGAGGTTAAGTTTCCTGACCAGAGTCTCACAGCTAGCAACTGACAGAGTAGGGATTTCCTTTCAGGCTGTATGGTAGTTTGAAGTTTTTATGGATCCCAGAATATCATGTCCTTAGAGCTAATCCATTTCTGTGGGTGTAAACCTATTGTAGGTAGGATCTTTTGATTAGATTACTTCAGTAAGGTATGATCCAGGGTGAGTCTTAATCATCTTACTGGAGTCCTTTATAAATGGGATGAATATGGAGAGAGACACAGAGAGAAACCCACAGAAGCACAGAGAAAAAGCCTCAGAGGAGACAGAAAGCCACAAGAGCAAGGAGATGAAATCAATGGAACCCAGGAGAGAGGAAGCCAGAAGCTGAAGCATTGCAACCCAGAAGAGAAGGGAG
>PVKH010002239.1:16752-27715 GCA_004027955.1 Chaetophractus vellerosus
TTTTTTTTTTTTTTTTTTTTTTTTTTTTTTTTTTTTTAAAGCAAAGGAAAACAGGCTATCTGACTCCAGAGTCTGTGTTCTTAACCACTTGACCAAGGTGCCTCTCAAGAACAATGAGGCTAATGAGAGCTAACATTTATTGAGAACTTTTTTACGTGCCAAAAATTATTCTCAGGTCTTTTTAGTGTATTAACTAAATCAAATAATGTAATTTGTGGGCATGGGTCTTGCCAGGGCCCCAGGTTGACTCTGAAGCTCACTCTGCCAGATTTCTGAGCTTTGGAAGCCTCTTCCCAAAGATCTTTGAAAACAACTCAGATGTGGTAAAAACCAGGATTGATTTACGTTAAGCAGCTCAGCTCCATGTATGAATCCCAGCAGAGGTCGGTATATCCATGGCACATTGTGTTATTTTCACCTTCCTGTATATTCAAGACCCTCTTGATTACCTTATGGAGGAAATTAAATTCTTAGAGAGTCATGAGAAGTTTATGTTTGAGCCTGGATTTCCAAGTGCTACTTAGATATTTCTAAAGAAAATAATAATAATAAAAAGCGCTTATAACCAGAACTAATCTGATTCCTAGGGTCTTAAAGTAGACTTGAACTGGTCAAGAATAGGAGGTTCCCAAGTAGTGTAGTAACTAATAATAGAAGAAATGAAGTATCTGTGGACTTATATGAAGTATTACTATGCTACACAAACTCTGTAACATGAGAAAGAAGTTGAATTATGAATGTATTGAAGTATTTTAATCCTTTTCTCTTTTTGCCCATGGTATTGATATTCATCAACTTAATTTGGAGCTTCTCTTTAATTATTTTCTAATTCAGTAATACCTAACTATGTATTTTCTAAGTGGATAATGCTATTTTTAAATTTAATTTTAATTTAACTAAAAGTGATAAATGTACATAGTTAAAAGTCAATCAGTACTATATTGTTTGAAATGAAAAAGATCACTACTTTCCCTACCCTAACTCATTCCCTCAGCCAATTTCTGCTCCGTGGAGGCATCCAATTTTAACTTTCAGAGGTTTCTTCTACTACTTATCTTCATCCTTTTAAATAACTTATGCATTCATACCTGCACATATGCACATGTGAAAATATGTTTGTCTTTTTAACAGTTATTTAGACTTATGCAGTTTCAGACACTCTTTGTGGAAACAGTAAAAGTGGAATTGTTTTCCACTTTTAATCTATTTTTAGAATTCTCTATAAACTTACATACATAGGCAAAACCATGATTTTATCCCTGTTTAAAATTGAGAAAATGTAGTCTCAGAGAGGTGAAATTGCTTGTCCAAGATCATGGGTATAGTAAGTGGCAGATTTTAATCTAGTCATCTGACTATAAGCTAAATTTATGTTTTCATGTAAGTCAAATTTGGGCAAATTTCTTCAAAATGAGGCTGTCTAGTGGCTTTCCCCTCCTTTTCAATGTCTAAATAGTTAATAATAATAATAAATAAACTTTAATTTTGCTTAATATGTGTGAGGCACTTTGTAAAACACTTGACATGCATTATCTCATTTGAACTTTACAAAAATCTCCAAAAGAGTAGGTACTTTTGTTACTCCTGTTTTATAGATGAGGAAATTCGTTTGAATGTCTTATCCAAAGTCACACAGCTTAAAATGGCAGAACTGGGATCTGTGTTTTTAAACTATTTTTACAGTTTTATACTGTTTTTCATCCTTTTTAAAATCATGGCAAAATATATATAACATCACATTTATAATTTTGACCATTTTTAAGTGTACCATACAGTGACATTATGCATTCCCTGTGTTGTATAACAATCACTACTATTTCCAGAACTTTTTCATCTTCCCAAAGAAAAATTCTGTACCCATTAAGTAATAGCTCCCCATTGCCCCCACACCTACCCCTCCTTGGTAATCTCTAGTCTATTTTCTATCTCTAGGAATTTTCCTATTCTAGTTGTATCATATAATGAAATTATACAATATTTGTCCTTTGAGTCTGCCTTACTTCACTTAGTATAATGTTGTCATGGTTCATCCATGTTATATCATCTATCAGAACTTAATTCATTTTAATGGCTGAATAATATTCCACTATGTATATAGCACCTTTTGGTTATCCATATATCTGTCAGTGGATACTTGGATTGTTTTTACCTTTAGGTTATTGTGAATAATGTTTCTATGAACACTGGCATATAAGTGTCTGCCTGAGTCACTGTTTTCACTTCTTTTGGGTATATGAGTAGTATTGCTATAAATGTTATTGTTTTCTTAATTTCCTTTTCATATTGTTCATTGCTAGTATATAGAAATACAACTGATTATTGCATGCTTATTTTGTATCTTGCAACTTTGCTGAGTTCATTTATTAGCTCTAATATTTTTTGTGGATTCTTTAGGTTTTTTGAATATATAAGACAATGCCATCTTCAAATCTAGTTAATTTTATTTCTTCCTTTCCAATTTAGGTATCTTTTCTTTTTCTTGCCTAATTGGTCTGTCTAGAACTTCCAGTACTATATTGAATAGAAGTGATAAAAATGGACATCGTTGTCTTGTCCTTGATCTTAGCAGAATCTGGGATCTTTATTTGAAGTAAACTTTTTATTGAAGTGTAATATACACAGAGAAACATGCATAAATCCTAAACATGTAGCTTGATGAATTTGCATTTTAGTCTCGCTCAAGAAACAGAATATTAACAGCACCCTAGAAGCCCGCCTTATTCCCTATACTGGTATCTAACAAGTTAACTACAATCCTAATTTTAACACTGTAGATTAGTTGTGCCTGTTTCTGAACTTCATATAAGCCATGCTTCCTTTGCTCAACATTATATTTGTGAGATTAATCTATGTTGTTATATATGTTACAGTTCTTTCACAATGGTATATAATAGTCCATCTTCTGAATTACCACAGTTTATCCATTCTTCTATTGGTGGATATTTCAGATTGTTTCTAGTTTGGGGCTATTATGAATAGTGCTACTGTGTGCATTCTTGTACATGTCTTTTGGTGAACATTTGTCCACATTTCTATTGGGTATACCTAGGAGTGGACTTGCTGGATATGTGTTTATTCAATTTTAGTGAATACTGTCAAAAAGTTTTCCAAAGTGATTGTACCAATTCACACTCCCACCAACAGTTGCTCCATGTCCTCATCGATACTTAGTATCTTTTTCACTTTAGCCATTCTGGTGGACGTGAAGAGCTATCTCATTGTGGTTTTAATTTGCATTTCCCTGATAAATAATGAAGTTGAGCATCTTTTCATATGTTCAGTGGACATGGATATTCTCTTTTGTGTGTGACTGTTTAAGTCTTTTGCTCATTTTTCACTTGGCTTGCCTGACCTTTACTTAACAGAATTCATACACTGATTTTCCTCTCCCTTGTCCAACTTTTCTGAGGCAAGAACCTTTGACTATTTTCGTTTTTTATTCTGTCATTTACACATCTTCTTAGTTCTAAATAATATACATATTCTGCTGCTTTTTTGATTCATCAATTTTAGACATTTTCTCTTGATTTCCTGTTTTGATCAATGTGTTAGCTGTCATATACAGCCATCTCCTCTGCCTTTCATTCAGTTCCCGACTGCCTCATCATAGTTATAATTTTAAAAATTAAATCAGTATTCATTGTTTACATTATTATGCCTTTGCTGGGCATGGTTAAATATCATTATTATATTTCTTTTCTTACTATTTGTTGGGTCTTTTTTTTCTGAAGTTAATTGCCCTGATTCTTTTCTGTTTTTGTTTAGTTTTCTTTACTCCTATTACTAATTCTTCCCATACCTTCCTATAGCTTCACAGTGCAGTTTTATTCAAGGTCAATATCAGGTAATCTATCAGATCCAGTTTTACTTTGCTGTGTTTTGTTTTTTTCTTGGAGCCATCCATTATGGAGACCCCTATTCTTTCATTTAGGCATGTTTCTTGAGTAACTATCTACCTGGGTCTCTCTTTTGTTGTCTTCCTTGGAATTCCCTTTCCCCTAGGTCAGACTCCCTGTTTCCTAGATCTTAAGTCTTATTTTTTATTTACTTCTTTGTTTTTGTTCAAGCACTTCCTCCAGGAGTTTTTAAAGATGGCACAATGGCTGTGGCATGGTAAGACAGTCTTCAGCCTGCCAGTCTCTTAGTCACACTGCTCCAATCTGGACTGTTTGTCTTCTGTGTCTGGTGAATAGTATCAGCGTCCTATTTCTCTTCATGATCATTTTGAGATACTCTTTGCTTCTCTCCCATTTTGGAGCACCTAATTTTTTTTATATTGTTTATTTTCCTTGTTCTCAGTTTACATCTACTTCATTTTGAAGGAGGAAATCCTGTAGTACATAGTAGGTGAAATTTTTGAGGGCTTGAGTATCTAAAAACAACTTTATTCAATCCTCAGAGTTGTTAGTTTGACTAAGTAAATATACTAGATTGGAAGTACTTTTCTTTCAGAATTTTGAAGGCGTTATTACTCCATTGTGTTCTAAATTCCTATATTACTCTTGGGAAGCCCGAATCTGTTTTTCTCAGTGATAGTGTCTGGTGGGCATCTGTTTTCTTCAGTATTGCTGGGCACTAAGTGGCTCCCCCCCCCCCCAATCTGGAAATGCATGTCTTTCAGTACTGAGAAATTTCATTAATGATTTCCTCATTACTATTCGCTCTTTTCTCTTATTTTTATGTTGAATCTCCTGGATTAGTTCATCAACTTTCATATCTTTTCTTTTTTCCTTTTCCATCGCTTTGTCTTTTTGTTCTACTTTTTGGGAGATTTTCTCAACTTTAAGTTCTGTATTAGTCTGCCAAAAGGGGTGCTGATGCAAAGTACCAGAAATTTGTTGGCTTTTATGAAGGGTATTTATTTGGGGTGGAAGCTTATAGTTACCAGGCCCTAAAGAGTCCAACTCAAAGTTGCTTCCTCACCAAACTCTTTGCCATGTGTTGAAGCAAGATGGCAGGCGATATCTGTGAGGCTTCAGCCTTCCACTTTCCTCTTAAGGCTCCATGGACCCAGCCTCTTATCTCCACCTTAGGCAGGCAAAAGACTTGTCTCTTTCCCTGGGGCTTGTTTCTTTCCAGGCTCAGCTGCTCTGGTTTCTTCCCAAGGTCAGCTGTAGACTATCAGGCTCACCTCTCTTCCCCCAGGCTACTGCTATATCTAGTGAGCTGTCTCTCTTCTTCTGTGTCCTTCTTTGTGTCTTTACCTCTGTGTGAGAGTCTGTTTTATCCCCACAGAGGAGATGAGGACTCAACCCTGCACACCCTAATGAAGTGGTCAAATAAAATCCCTAATCTTGATTTAATAAAGTAAAAATGAAACCTCTGAATCTAATACAATCTAGTACGCCCGGAGGAACAGACCAGATTACAAACATAATCCCAATATCTATTTTTGGAATTCATAAACAATATCAAACTGCTACAAATTCTAAGCATTCTTTTTTTTTTTTAAATACTGCTATGATGTTTTTAATACACAAAAGCTCTTCTGACTTCTCTAAATGTTGCTTTTTATAAAGAAACACCCTGCTTTTGTTTCATGGATGCAATTTCTTCTCCTGTCTCTTTAAAGATAATGGTAGTTTGTTTTTTGTGTTTTTTTTTTTTCTTTAAGTTGCCTTTTTTTCCTCTGTCTCTATGTTTTGATGTCTATTTTCTCAAGCTACAGGTTTTCCTCTGATATCTGGTAATGCTTGTATGTCTGCTTGTAAGTAGGAATAGGAGATAGAAAACCTGACTGGTAGATCAGAATGTGAGGTTGGCACTTATTCACTGATGTCTTCACTGTAAGGTGATCTGGATGAGCTGTTTGTTGGGAGAGCCTCTTTTGCTAGTATATTTAGGTCTTTTCTCTTGAACACCCAAATAGTGTTCTTCTAATTGCCTGTCTGGATGGTAAAAGTCTGCCTGCCATTTCTGAGAGTCAAACAGGGGTTGAAAAGATCTTGTGGGGAAGAAGGTCTTAGCATTACTTAAGTATGCTCTCCACAATTGTATCAGTCATCCGTTAATCCAAAGACATTTTACCTATCCACGAGAGCAAATTCCCATTCCTTTGCCAGGGTGGGAAGGGACACTTACCCATGGAATGGATTGGAGAGAGGATCTTGCAACTCTGACTGCTTCTTAAATCAATTTCACCTAATTCTTATTTTAGACCACCCCTCTCCCATTGAGAGAGATTCAGTGCTGTCCAGTCTTTGAACATTCTGAGGATTCTGTGGTATAAATAGGTTGGATTTTAGCTTTCCTCACCCTTATCCTAGGATTCCATTTAATCAGGCCTGCTAAGTTAGTTACCACTTGAACATCTGCTACCTAGCTTTTAAAATGTTATTTATTTTTTCTCTATTTCTGTTCTTTCTGATCTTGTAAGTTTATATATCTGCCTCTATATCAATATAAATATAAATGTATTTTTTACTGTAGTTTTAGTGGAATTTTGAGAGGGGGTGAAATGTATATTCAGTTTGTCATTTTATCCTAGTAGCTGCCATATATATCTTAAAATAAAATTTGAGTGATGCATTTGTGAAAGTCTTGAAGCAATTCCAGGTTCTTCTGTAGGTCAAGGTTAGAGGTCTTGGACCTAGAAAGATAGATAAAGCATTTGATTTGATTTTATCTCACTGAATATGATCCAAATTAAAAACCTCAGCTGCTTCCTCCCTGGTCTTCCAATATTCTTTATCTCAGTAAATGAAATCTCTTGCCAAAACTGCAAATCAGTGATTTCACTCTTCTGTTTAAACCTCTTCACTGGCTTCTCATTGTTCCCAGAATAAAGATAAACATCCTTAACCAGGTTTACAGGGCTCTGCATGATCTTGCTCCAGACTATTTCACCAGCTTCCTATCTCTGTACTTTATCTCCTTGCTCCCCATGCTTCAGCCATGTGGGCCTTCCTTTCATATTGTTGGAGAAGTAGACCCACTTTCTTCTTCAAAGGCTTTTTGACCTGTAGTTTCATTTTCCTGAAATGCTAATACATACCTTCCCTTCTGCCATCTATTATTCTCCCAGCCGCATTAATGCCCCGGAATAAGTTGATTCCCCTTATTTCGTTCTTTCACAGTAACCTATACTGCTCCTCTATAGTGCCTATCAGAATTGTTTTTGATGAATTGTCTACTAATCATATAATGTTTGATTCCCCTTCTAGAATGTCAGTTCCTTGAGCTTGGTAATGGGGTCTGTCTTGTTCACTGTTACTTTCCCAGTCTTAAGCTAGAAAAAACCTTAGATGTACATCAGGATAACTAAATTCTAAGCTGACTTTGTTAAGTGTGCTACTTTGAGCAATTAATTTTATATCTCTAGGCCTCACTTTCTTAATCTATGGATTGAAGACATGTAATTTATTGATCTCTAGGAGACCTTTCAACTCTAAATTATTTTCCAAAGGCCCTTCCCCTTCTCCTTCTATGCATTTATTTTCCTTTCATTTTATTTTTTCTCCTGCCTGACACATCCATTATTTGCTTCTTTATATTCACTCCTCTCCTCTTCACTGTCTATAATGTGAATGAATCCCTTATATCTGAATTCTCACTATTCAAATATTTGCTTATAATGGTTTGGAAAGTTTTTACCCCTAATTGACAAGCCAAATTGAAATACCATTAAAAGAAACCACAGATATGATCAGGTCAAAAACATTAAAGTTGCACTTGAATCTGGATGAGAGGATATAGAGTAGACTTTTGTCTTATATCATCTATTTTCCCAACAGGATTATGTTTTGTGATCATGTTGTTTAAAGGTTTCATACACTCTAAATATCTTCTAAGATAACAGGAAGACCTGTGAAAAGTAGTTGAATCTAGGTTGATTAAAAGGTTAGATCTAGGTTAGAATAAAATTCTAGATCTAGGTTAGAGCAAAAACTGGAAGGAATAAAAACTAATGAGAGACAAAAGGCATGAACTTGCCTTTGCAAGTGTCCCCTTTGCAAGTGTCCCCATCTACTATGCATATGATTTTTTCTATTTTTGAGAAAAAATAAAGAAAACTTGTGAAAGGGGTGTTAGTTCTAGAAAGCCTCGTTAATTTTATTTTATGAAGTGTTATTCAATATGTGTCTTTACCAAATTGTTACTTGTTTACTTTATAGTACATGTTTGTAGTGTAGAAGGAAATGAAACTTGTATCTGATACTGTATACTGTATACAACATATCCACTAACAAGTTCGCTGAATATTAAATGTTTAGTATTGGAGTTTTTAATTTAGAAAATTTTGATGGATTGTTATATAAGGGTTTAAAAATACTTAATATTTGAGGAAATTAATTAGGAGTTTTAGATTGGTTTGAACTAAATTACTCTTTTTCCACTTAAAATAGAATGTAGGCTCCTGTTACGTGAAAATTTGCCATCCAACACATTGTCAGGAATGGATTAGACTTGGGTAACAGGATGTCTGTTCAGTGTTTTTGTGTTTGTTGTGTTGAAGAAAAAAGGCTAAATATTTCCTTTTACTAGTTTATATCCCCATATTGTAGATGTTTGTTCCTTTCCACTGGAGATGAGTGGTTTTTAATTCAAGAAAGGTTTTTCACTGCTAATGTAAGTTGTGTCAGGGCAGAGCTGATTGCATTGTATTGTTGATTTATCAGTGAGTGACTGATAGAATTCTTTAGAGAAGCCTATATTTTCTCCTTGATAGTTTTCACTGTAGGCCCAGTGATTTGTGATTCAAACAGGTCACAATTCAGAAAATATGCATATTTAACTCTGGATTCTATTCCAGTTGACACCATGGAGAGAGTAAAACCACTAAAGATTTTTAATGCTGCCAGACTCTTGACAATTTTTATTTTTAATGCAGTCTGCCTCCTTCTGCTCTCTTAGGTAGAGAGATAATGTCACAATATTGGCTGTGTAACCAATTGCTAAAATCTCAGAAACTGATCTCTCAATCGTGGTAAACTATTTACTTTTTTACCCTCTCCACTAAGAATCACATTGCTTTTAAAAGCTCTAAGTCTTTCCCTACAGCAGCTGCCCCTAAAGGAAAGCAATGAGATTAAATTCAAAAAGAGGCAAGTGTGGGTGTATATTAATATAGGAAGAGGTACTAAATAAAACAAAAGGAACAAGATGGTGTTCGAAATTCATCTTTAGCACAGTTCATTTTCCTACCAGTAACAGGAAATTGAGACATGAAAACAGTCTTGAATTTTGATCATTTATTAATACAACACTATGGTAGTATTTTAAAGTTCAGAGCTATTACTTTCTTATATTTTAAATTACCACAATATCTGACCATTTAAGAAAAACTTTCACATAGACCTTTTTGTGTCCCTTCTAAGGATTAATATATAAATGAATTATTTTACTTTGAGTATTTTATATTCTTCTGTTTAGGTAAGAGGTTTAGCATGAGCTGTAGGTATGACCAGTCTTCTGGGATTGAAGGGCAGGCCATGATTGACAGCCATCTGTCATCTTAAACACTGCCATCATTTGTAATGTCCCATTCAGTTACCCAGGCCATATAATTGCTTAAGCAGTGCTTGGCCCAAAGCAGCAATTGTGGGATTTATTCCTTCTAATGCATGTCTAGGAAGTGGAAGAATACCATATGATCTGCTTTGCCTGCTGTTTCATGACACATACCAGATAATCAAGCATAGTAAAAACTGAATAGTAGTGAAATGGAGGGGAAAAGCAATTTGGAATGATCATAGGGATGGTTTCCCGTCCTGTCCATCTTCTTAAAATACTTAGGTGATAGCACCAAATGAAAATTAGCTCTTCTGCCAAGAGAAGTATTAATTTTATCAAACATTTTGATTGTCTACTGTAAATAAGCCTTGCCTTCAGGGAGCGTATTACGTTGTTGTCATTACTCAATCTGCCTTGTAATAGAGCAGAGCTATAAGCCCCTTGCTGAGTTTCTGTTGCTGCTGATACTGAGAGGGAAGCAGCAAAGGGACGCTTTACAAACTTTAGAATAAAGGAAATATCTCGCCAAAAGAAAAGTATCACATTCTTCCTACCCTCTCTTTCCCGTAAAAAAGGGTGATGGTGAGCATAGGCTTAGGGGATTTACTGACTGGACATGGAAATTAAGCCTGCATAGTTGATAGGGAAACTAAAGTGCCTTGCTAAGGTTGAAGGCACAATATAAAATTATTTCAACAACAGTTATGGTCTCATAGTGAATTGATGGTAAAGTAAAAATTAGGGCTCATATTTCCAGAAGAGCAAACATTTCTGACCTAATGATTTTATATCTTGGACATATTGAGTCATTTTATTATGCAGTATGCTTATATTACTTATCTAGATGAGTGTGACCATATTTAAATCGACTGGGGCCATTGATTTGTGTGCACAATAATGTAAATTTGCCAGCCCAAAGGTTTATGTTATGTCAGGACAAAGCATAGTTCATAGGCAGTAATTTTAGTGTTTGAGTGGTTATCAGTCTAAGCAATTCTTTGTATATTCTGGAAACACACTATTTTTGACATTTTGACAGAATATAAAGGCTGGAAAAGTAATGAAGGAATAAAATAAATAAAATTCAATTTTATTTCAAATGACCTGACTTGATGTGCCTTTCCTTTCCTTACATTGAGAGTGAAAGAGAGTGACTCAGTTGACAGGAGCTGTATCAGATCTTAAGCAGGTAGCAATGATATATTCATAAAATAATTTTTAAAAAATTTTATTGAAGTGTTACTCATACATGAGCATATATAAACAATAAGTGTATAGTGAAAGTTGTGAACTTACAAAACAAATATGCATGACATCATACAGGGCTCCCATATATCATGCCACCACCAATACCTTGCATTGTTGTGAAACATTTGTTAGAAATTATGAAAGAATATCGTCAAAATATTACTACAGTACTAACTGTAGTCCATACCTTATATTTGCTGTATTTCCCCCCAACCCATCCTATTATTTTATTTATTTATTTTATTTACTTTTATCCAGCCCC
>PVKH010002240.1:0-17725 GCA_004027955.1 Chaetophractus vellerosus
AAAGAAAGTTATGAATACAAAATACTTTGAAATTTCTTGAGTGGATTCAGCATCTTAATTCATTCAAGTGAATTTACATTTATATGTGGATTTACCTGTAGTGATTACTACAACTACTATTAATTGTTTCCAAAAGCTTATTAGTCCTAACACAGCATGCTTCACTGCATTCAGATAAAAAGGTCTTTTTTAACCTGTTCTTATATTAAAATAAGAAAGTCTACATAAATCAAGACTCAAAGCATGAATTTCACATGTTCAGAGATGTTGCATTATACCATGGCAGAATGTCCATTAATTCAGGCAATGCTAGTTCATTGACTCACTTTTATCCCAGAAACCCTTTGTGGCCCATGCTATAGTGGTTGCCTTGTTACAAATGAAGAAACTGAGGCTTAGAGAATTAGTCACCTACTCAAAGGTGCAACTGGTGAATGGCACAGCCAAGGCTTTAAACCAAAGTCTTTGATTCTAAAACCTCTCACTTAACCTTTTCAGTATACAAATTTTGCCTCCATCTGTACAAGAAATCCCTGTTTCAAATTGTACAATGCTATGCAAATAAAAAAAATATTTTGACGTTCTAATGGTTCTAAGTTAATCAGCCAATCAAGAAGTGTTTATTTTTTCACACACTCGTGATGTTCAAGGTAAGCATCACTGGTACTTTTACTTTGAAAGCACAGAAAAATATGTGTGTGTATTTGGCATATTCATAGTGGATGTGTATGTATAAACGTAGCATATATCAAGCATTGCTCAGCCAGCAAATATTATTGAATTCCTAGCATAATGTGGTATCATGGAAAGAGTAAACGTGGATTTTGCTTGAGTCTCAGATATATCACTCTTCAGTTCTGGACCTTGACCCTTTTTAAAGTGGGACTAATAATACCACCTTATATTAAATGACACAATACCTATTAAGTGCCTAGCACCGTGTCTGGTGCATGGCCCGCTGAAAAGTAGAGCACTCGGCCATGCTTTGTTCATTTCCCCTTCCAAAACCTGTGTGTCCAACTGAATGTATGTCTATGCATATACATAGTCTCCCCTGAACTTGCTTCCATCTCTGACCAAGTTGCACTAGCTTCTTTGGCCAATACACAACATAAGAAGAGAGCAGAATGGTTTTGGTTCCACATAGGAAGCATTCTTTTTCCATGTGTCCCCCGTGATCACACTGGTGGGACAATGACCCCAAGTTCTGATTGTTCAATCTACTAAACAGCTGCTCCTGCCCTGAAGGGCAGAAACTTTTTCCCTCTGTGCCTCTGACAGAATTCATATCATTCAACTGTTTCCTTCCTCCTCCGTCTCCTTAACACCCGGTTCTGAGTAGGAGCGGAGAATCCAGACCCCACACCCCTCAGGGTGCTGTCCTCCTCGGCCTCCAATTCTGTAGCCATGAGACTGCAGATCTTATATTCAAATCAATTCCTGCTTTATCAAGTCTGACCATGGAAAATTCATATATTGAGTTGGTAACTATTAGGAATAACTGTCATGAAAATCTTCATTAAAAAAAAACCATCCTCAATAGAGTTGCTTTAATGGTGACCACATAATTAAAAAATAATTTCAAAATATATAGAATGTAGTGTCACTACAACTTAGTTAAAGAGCCAGAATTTTGCAATCCATCCTGTACTCACTTGCCAAGTTCTGTGGGAAGCTTGAGTAGAAGAAGTAGGGATTACTGGTTGACAGGGGAGGCGTGGTGTTTCACAGACTTAGCTTTGAGTCCAAGCTTCTGACCTTGTGCTCCTGAAGATGTTGCTTAGTCCTTTTGAGCTTCCATTTTCCTATCTGTCAAAAGGGCAATGATAAGGGCATTAAAATTCAAGGATGGTGGTATGTTTATATAAAACAATTCATGTAAAGCACAGTATTTAATATCTAGATAGCGATAAAAAATTATAGTAGTTACTTGCTGTCTTGTTGAAGAGGCAAGATGTGTCTCTATAAACAGTCAGAGAATGTAGTACTGTTATTCACAAACTAAATTATATGAAATATTTAATAGGGCTATCATGGAGACAGTGAAATTTCTGATTGACCTTGTAAATATATCCTCTAGCTTTGTCTACAACCTCCAGCTCCAGTGAAGAAGTTCCCTCACTCCTGGGTGCTTATCAACTGCCATTAATTGAATATTTCAGATTTGGAGGTCATGTTTCATCTGTAACCTTTAAGTCCAGCAGAAATTTGTCATTGTGGCACAGATTATTTCTTTGATATGTATACTTGTTTGGCAGCCCATTTTACTATTTTTTTTCCAAGTTTATGATTTTCTTTCCCCTTTATTTTATAATTTTAACATTGTAAAAGTAATCTGTGCTTATTTTAACAACTCAGTGATTTATATATAAAAGCGAAAGTTAATCATCTCTCTCTAGTTTTCCTCCATTTTCACCTTCTCCAATAGTTAAAGACAATATTAACAGCCCGATGTTTATACTTACATATATTTCTTCATGCTCAACCATGTGAACTAGTTCCTTGTCATTGTTTTGGTTGTTTATCTTTATAAAAAATAAAGTTGCACTGTACTCCTTGCTCTGTTTGCTTCCAGGTCAATAGATAAGAGAGCTGTTTTTCTTTTAAACAGTTGCATAATATATGGATATACTACAGTTTTTTCATTTGGTCACCTACTGGTGTAAATTTAGATTGTCATTTTTCCGGTTTGAGCTGTAGAAATTGTTAAGAAGGGTGGAAATCAACCCTTTGTCTTCCTACTGTATAGCTTGCAAAATTGTTATTTCTAAAAAAAAATACACAAAATGTCACTTTTTAACAGGTAGAGAAATGTTTGAAAGAAGGTCATAGAATGATGAAAGAGGAGGCCCATCCATTGCCAATTCGATGTCCTCTGCCCTCATTCTGGAAAATGACAAAGAGAGAGCCCCAGGGGAAGCAAGAAATATGGTTTGAAAGCATCTTTGAGCCTCTTAATTTAGTGATACCAGAGTTTCACTAATTTGGTGCTGCAACCTGGGGTTGCATAATTCATTTGTCCCCACCATTTTCAGCAGGAGTTCTTAACTTTTTTATGCCATGAATACATTTAATGGTCTGGTAAAATCTGTTTTAACATTTAAAACAATGCTTTTAAATGTTCACAAGAAACATAGGATTACAAAAGAAATGTTATATTAATATAGTTATCAACAGAGTTTTAAAATGTTGCAATATGGTAATATATGTTATTCTTTATTCACATTAAGGAATACATTTAAAATACAGGTAAGCTAAAGTTGATTTTATTTTTTAAAGACACATAACTGCAAAAATTCTCTCTAGTCCTAGTGCTTCCACTTATCCATGTTACAAAAGGTCACACCACCTTACAAAAATTAAGAATTCTTATCTGATCTGTCAGGCTTTGTAAACTTAAACAATGAAAACCATCCACCTTTCCCATGTATTAATTAACAAGCAATTGTAGATAGAGGGGGAATATGAGAAAGCAACAAAGATGTCTGGGTTACCAGTGTATGTACCTTCACCATCTGGTGGCTGAATGTCTGGGCACAGTTGTCCAAGAGGAGGCCTGCCATGTAGTATGAGCATCTGTAGAACAGAAGAGCACAGTCACATGAGGTTTCATGGTGGGTCTAATACCTCCCATAAATTTGCAATAGCGACAAGCATGAAGTTTGGAGATGTCTGTAACAGCTGTAATATGCTATGAAAATATCCATGATTTCTGTTGGTGAAAAAGATACACTGCTGAACAATATAGTAATAATGGAAGAAAAGCCTAGATTAGAGAGTAGTGAAAATAAAGATGAGGTTTTTTCCCCCATATAACTTCAGGGACTCTCTGAATTCTATCCACAGATTCCTTGTTGACCTTCATTTAAGATGCTCAGTTTTTTTCTAGAAAAATTCCTTTTAAGAGTTATTATATGCCTTGCCTTCTATCTCTTCTCCTTTTCTCTATTGAGCCCACTCCAAGCAGGCTTTTGTCCCCGTAATCAACTAGAACTGTTCTTATCAAGGTCATCCGGGACCTCTGTATTGCTATATCCAGTGATCTTGGACTCGGCAACAGGATTCATCATTCTTTCTTCTTGATATACTTTTATTTACTTGGCTTCAGGGATACACGCCCTCTTGGTTTTCCTCCTGCCTTTCTGGCCTCTCGTTCTCAATTCCCTTTGCTCGTTTCTCATATCCTGATTTGAAAATGTTGTGGTGACCCAGGGCTCAATCTTTATACTTTTTCCTATCTACCTCTTTGCATTCCTTTGTTCATTTCATCTGGTCTTGAGGCTTTAAATACCCATGGTATTCTTTTTTTTTTTTTTTTTTAAAGATTTATTTATTTTATTACATATCTCCCCTTCCCCCCGCTGCGGCGACGCGCCGAGAGTGGTCACTGCGCAGGCGCGGCTCTCCCCGCCTGTGGGCGGTCTCTGCGTCCATTCACCACCGGCGCTTGCTTCAGTTCGCGGGTGGCTGGCTGCGCTCCATCCGCGGGCGACCTGCCCTGCCCGTGGCGGCTCCTGCCCTGTCCGTGGCAGCTTCCTGCCCTGCCCACGGCGGCTCCGGCCCGCCCATGGCGGCTTGCCATTCTCAAGGCGGTCTGCCCGCTAAGAGAGGTCCCCGGGAATCGAACCCAGGGCCTCCCATGCGGCATGCCGACGCCCTATCCACTGGGCTATTGAGCCGGCTCCCCCATGGTATTCTAATATCCCCCCAAAATTATAACTCCAGCCCCATAAATTCCCATATACTCCAGCCTCCTATATCCAGCTGCCTAATCAATATCTCCACTTGGTTGCCTAACAGACCAACAAACTTATCATGTCCAAATCTGAATTCCTGATCTTATCCCCAAACCTGCTTTTCTTGCAGTCTTTCCCATTCCAGTAAGTGGCAGCTGCATTATGCCAGTTGCTTAGGACAAAAACACCTTGGAGTCATGCTTGGCTCTTCTTTCTCTCATACCCACATCCAATCCATCAGCAACTCTTGTCAGTTCTAGCTTCAAAGTACACCCGGAATGTTATCATTTTCCACCACCTCCATTGCTGCCACCCTGATGTGAGCCTCCAAAGCCTCTTGCCTGGAATACTGCCAGAGCCTCCTCACCACTCTCCCAGCTCCTTGTTTCTATCCTGAAAGTTGAAGGTTTACAAATATTTCATGTAACTCACCCACTCTCCTCCTTTGAAATGCCTAGCTCTATTTAAAATTTTCCAGGTGCCAGGTATTGCCAGAGTAAATGATTCCAAAATGTTGGATGTTTTCCTGTGAGTAACTTATAGAATTTACTCAGGAGCAACATCATCAATCTGATAAGATTTTTAATGTAACTATACAGATTTGATACTCATATAAGATCATTTAAAAAGTACAGTATCTCACATTTAGGAGTTTGTCTTAAAAGGATGCTCAAAAATTGTTTAAAATGCTTGAATGAGGGGGCCAGCTGAAGCCCAATTGGTAGGGCTCCGGTTTACCACATGGGAGGCCCCGGGTTCGGTTCCTGGGGCCTCCTTGAGCGGGCAGACCACGTTGAGAAGGCAAGCCGCCATGGCAGGGCAAAAGCTGCCGCAGGCAGGGCAAGCCCCCGCGAGCAGGCAGGCCACCACGTGGTGAGCTGACTCAGCAGGTCGCCGCACGGTGGGGAGGACAAGCAGACACGGAAGAACGCAAGAATGAGCACAGCAAGAACAAGCAGAAAGGGGGATATATATAATAATAATAAATAATAAAATAAAATAAAATGCTTGCATGAAATTGTGACCTAAGGCTCCAAAATATTAAGGAATTATATTATTTCTGTTATGTGGATGTCATATACACAAAATGTGTTAGCCAATAGCCATGTTCTTTTACTCTTCATTCTTTGCTATGGAATCAGAAAATAATAGAAATGCCTCAAGTAGCTTAGAGTGCAGGTTATCTTTCTTAGCAATCAATTAAACACTTTTGAATGGATTTTTGTGTGCCAGGTACTCAATGGGATGCTGGGGAAACAAAGATGAATAAAATCCAGTGAATGTCCTCAGAGAGTTCACAGAAAAATGAGGGAGGCACACAAGTAGAGAAATAGGACGATACAAAGTGATATGCACCCTAAGAGAAGTGGCCAGTACTAGGTACAACAGAAGCACAAAGAATGGCATGATCAGCTCTGTTGAAATGGATCAAGAAGTTTCATTCTGAGGGTTCCTTGAAAATTATATGGTCATGGTTGCCATGTATAAAGATTACATCTCAACTCTGTTCTAGGCATTGGAATTCCAAGGATGAAAAACAGATAGGGATAGAGTGAATACCCTAGGTTATAAAAATGCCAGTCTAAAGTACTTCAGAAAGTGGAATCTGTTCTGAAACCTTCTAAAGTAGATACATTCCAGAAACTCTCTTTTTCATTCTGGGATGGAGAAGCTCCTCAGAGATCCCTGCCTTATACGCCTCTACCATGTTAACCGCTTTTCTCCATGATAATGTATGTGTGTCTGTGGCATGTGTGTGTGTATTAAAAAACCCCATATATATATATATCAGAGAGTCATATTTAAAACAAGCCCCTCTGAATGGAGATGAGATGGAAATTCATAGAGAAATATTAGAAAATTTCAAAATTATAATAGACTGCCTTTGTTAAGATATCACATTGCTCCTATATTACTCTACTAAGATGGGAGGGGGGTTTGAAACCAGGAAATGAACTCTCAATCTTCCTCATTTTACTTATGAGAAAACTGAGACCAATTTGGGGTTGAGGAACCTCCCTAGAGTTACCTAGCTGATCTGCAAGAGAGTTGAGAATAGAACCCAAGTTCTCTGCTTCACTCCAGTTTACCTTCCTCAATTTATTAAAATGATTTCATTGGCTGACACCCAAAAACAACTTTTCCCATCAAGATTCTGTAGGCCAATCTGTGATTGTCTAGCCAAGAATCGGTATTTTCTAGATGAAAGCTGGAATGTTAGCTAGATGCCATCCTTTGGCCTCCAACCAGGCCCCCTCGCCCACCTACAGTGGAGAGGCCATGTGGCTAGGTCTAGCAGTCCACAAGCAAGGGGCCACAACAGGGGGACGGGCCTTGTGCCAAGACTGGAGAGCAAAGCACTGCAGAGGTTCAGAGTCTGGATGGCAACACCTTAAAATGCAAACTCGCATGAGAGATCTAGTACATACATACCGGAGCAAATAGGTTGTCAGAGTATTTAGGACAGTCTGCCCTGAGGAATTGAGAAGGTAAGGTAAGATGAAAGTCTACTGGCAAAGTAGTAACAGTGGGGTCCTCTGGAACGATAGGAGTTAGAGTCATTTTCAAAATGGAAGCAATCTCTTGCCAGGGGTAGCAGACTCATAGCTTGGGGGCCAAATCTGACCTTCAGTAGTGTTTTGTCTGTTTGAATATAGTAGTTATTTTTTAAAAATAATAATTACCCTAAATACTTTTAGACAGGTCACACGCTCTCCATTTCTCCACAATCCCACCTGTTGTCTCACACCCACTTAGGTCCTTTCTGAGCCCAGCTAGGAGGCATGTTCTCTTCCAGGTATTGCACAACTGGGTAGGAAGCAAGCACAGTTCCTTAGCAGTACTTGGCAGTCCTCATAGGCTCAAAAATAGGAATGTGGATAAATTCCAACCTGAAGTTATTTAACAGTAGGCAAAATCAACAAACCTTGGATATTGTCTAGACTTGGTGCTTTAGGAATCAACTCAATACTTTATGAAACTGATTTCAAAAGGTTTCAAAATACTAGAATGAAAATAGTATTTGTAATTCCCACCAACTACTTGAGTATAAAAACTACAACTGCCTCGTAAAATAAATACCCTTTGAAATTTCTGACTCAGAAACATCCAGACTCTACATGCCAAAGACCCATCCTGACCTAGTCACTTAGCATTGTTTTACTTATGAATTGTGATCATGATCACAAGACACAGTTGCATGTTTAGATGGAAATTCTTAAGTAAATATAGAACCAAATTACAAAATTATATTAGACTGGTAGATGTATAAGTTTACACCCAAGACTCCAGAGTGGTAAAGTAAAAGAGGAATATAAAAAGAAATCTTTTTACAGTTGTTCTATTAATTAATATTCAAAGGAAAAACACATTTAACATATAGTAATTTCTAAACTGGTGTGACATTTATTGGGTTGCCATAATAGGATTACCCAACACGTAGAAGGAGTTAATTACAAGGTATTTAATTTGGAAATCAGCATCAATGCAAAATGACTTTGTGGCTGGATTCTTTTGGTGTTCATCATGGACAGAAAGCAAATGAGTTCGTTAGGAATTGAGCCCTGTCTTATCTGAACTCCCCAAGGTGTATTCTAGTTTCTAGGTACATGAGGAAAGAATTTAGGTCTGGGTACTTTTCTTCCAAACTTCTACTTAAGATATACCTCTTTTATGGTGGATCTGATCTTAATGTTTTATCTAGGCATGGCTGGATCCTAGTTCTTAAAAAGTGTACATGGAGAACTGATGTACAAGTTAAGGGGGCACCAGGATGAGATGGAAAAAAAAAAAGGGGAAAGATGAGCAGGGCCAGGACTAGTGTGAAGCGAGTGGGACGCTTAGGGCACAGAAAGTAAAGTTCACCACCGTGCTGTCCTGAGAGTGAGTGCCTCCTTCCATTTTGTTCCCAAAGGCACCTCACTCACCTCACCCAGCCCCACCCTGGAGGTAAGGGGTGTCGGATGATGGCTGTCGTGGCCGATGTAAGCTTGTGTCTAGCTTAGAAGTCAGGTGTTTTCCTGGAACTCCTCATGCATTCCAGACCACCCCTCTTTGGCAAACCCTGGACCATTAAAGAGAGCATACACAAAGTGTGACCTGATGTGGCCCCAGATCAATCCAGAATTGAGCACCATCCTGCTTTGAACCATACCCCTGCAGTGACTTTGATCAAGATTTTAGGTTTCATCCCTCAAGAAAGCTTGACCCTATGGTTGGCTCTGGGCTACAACACACCTTCAGCCCTCCTGTATGCCTTTTGATTGCAGGAAACATTTCAATTAATAATTATTTGAATCTATTTTATAAAAATAGAAACATTAACAATTTTGTAAAATCTGTGTGAAGTCAGAATGGCAAACTATTGGTGTAATTAACGTGACTTTTGCATCTTTGACGTACTGCCATTGCCAATTTTGCCATTGCCAGTTCTGCCTTTTGTGCAAGGCTATCACTGACAAGTGATATTAATATGACAGTACAGATATAAAATAGATTTTACTGATGAAAAAGGTATAAGCAGAGACATGGCAGGGTGTGCACAACCCTGTGAACTTATCCCATAGGCTAGGTAGATAATGTTCCGTGTATTTTTAGGGACAGGGACCAAGGACCATCTCTGTGATAATGGAAGCTCCCTGCTCAGGGAAGTGGCTCAGTAGAAATGGAAAACGTCTGAGCCCAGTGGTTGGCATCAGCCTATTTTTCCTTTGAGCTGAGCTGGCTTTCTGCTAAGCTAGCAAAAGAGGGAAGGAAATGAGTCTCTGGGGCCATCCAGATTTGTCTCTCGCTAACCATAGGTTTACTTTTCTCTTTGCCTGATTGTAAGCAGTTTGAGAGGAAAGACAATGTCTCATAGATCTTTGCAACTCCCAGGGTTCCCTGCCTGTGGTTGAGTGCTTAATATATACTTGTTGGTTGAATGAATGAAATAATAGACTTCAATCAACACTGAATGCATGCTATATTTAATATATATATGCTTATGTGGCAGCTTGAAAATATGGGCTGTCTCTCCACAATGGCAAACCACATATTTTGGTAGGGAACAAACCAGTACATGTGGTTGAGGGTGGCTGCTGTGTCTCTTTGTGTCGTGGAGATTGGTAGCACCCTCCCCTCCAGCCCTTTTCACTCTTGCTTCAACACATTTTGTTTCTTCCACATTGAAAGGAGGAGTTAAGACAAAAGACCTCCTTTAATTATCAGCACATCGGGGTTTCAGCCAGTGTTCTCTTTAACACCTTTCTAGTTGTTCACTGACAAAGCATATAGAGGGGAGGAGTTAGGGGTCAGACAGTACTGTTTGTTTCAGAAATATTTTTCTTGTGTAGACTTGGTATTCATAATAATACTGACAGTCATCATCCTCATTACGAGCATTTACTATGTGCCCTGCTGTGTTGAATTCCCTTTGTGAATTATCTCTGTCTCAGTCTTATGTGGCAGTCACTCTTTGTTAAACCCCTTGCCAGCCCTTTCCCAAAGCTGAGTTCGCCTCAGAGTCCTTCCACGTGTTTGTTTTTATATTTATATTACTTATACTCTGGAAACTATTATATATAAGGATCCCACTGAGAGCAACACAGGTTTTATTTGAATTTCCCTAAAGTCTTACAAGTTGGCAGCTGTCTTTTCATTCTTTGTATTTTCATTCTTTCATAGCAGAGAGCTGCATCTTCCTCTGGATAATCAAGGGGTGTATGATGAAAACTCCAGCTTTATAAATATTGGTTGACACTGTGTTCATACCTCTATGTGCTTAGCTATCTGTTTATTGAAGCATTTGTTTACAAGGAAAGCTATAGTTTGTTGGCTGGTAAATAGTTTTCCTGTTAATCAGAAAAGCACAATCATGTTTCTAACCAAATCCGTTTACTTTTGAAAAAATAAACTGCTCGTTAAGGGCCACTGATAATTCCTAGCCAGATTTCTAAACCTCAGCACTGTTGACATTTTGGACCAGATAATTCTTTGTTGTGGGGCCTGCCTTGTACAGTGTAGGATTTTTAGTAGTATCCCTGGCCTTGACCCACTAAATAGCTCCCTCTCAGTTGTGACAACCAAAAATGTCTGCATATATTGCCAAATGTCCCCTCATGGGCAAAATCGCCCCAGTTAGGAACCACAGTTCTAAGCCCATGGTTAAAAAAGCTTTCATTGCACCAAAACAGATATCTTCTTGTGGATCTGCAGTTAGTTTGTATGCCCTTTCAATATCTTGGCTCTCTTTGTTAGATACAAGCAAATCATTAAGTAATTTATGGTTGTTAAATAAATATAGATGTGCCTGATTCCTTCCCTTCAACAACTTAAAATCAAGGTAAGATTAAAGACTTTTTAGTTGACCATTTTAATACCAGTGATAGATTCTCATGTTGAATATTTTATTGTGCAATAGGTCTTTTTCAATGGAAAGCTTTTAAAATAGGCATGAATAATTTTATTCTTTAAGTACTTTTGTTCTTCCAAGTGTTCATATAAATATAGAGTAAACTGATCCAGTTTATATCTTTTTTTTAATGTTTTTGTTGTTGTTGTTGTTACATATCCCCCCCCCCTTTCTGCTTGCTCTTGCTGTGTGTCCTTTCTTCTGTGTTCTTCTATGTCTGCTTCTTGTCTCCCCCCATTTTTGCGGCGACGTGCCGAGTCAGCCCTCTGAGCAGGCAGCTCGCCCCGCTCGTGGGTGGCTCCGTTCCGTTTCACGGGAGGCTCCGCTCCGTGTTTTGCAGGCAGCACAGCTCCGTGTTTTGCAGGCTGCTAGGCTCCGTGATTCGCAGGCGGCAGCTCCGTGTTTCACGGGTGACTTGCCATGCCCGTGGCGGCTCTGCCCTGCCCGTGGCGGCTTTTTGCCTTGCCCATGGTGGCTTTGCCCCGCCCACGGTGGCTTTGCCTTTCTCAAGGCCATCTGCCCACTCAGAGAGGTCCCCAGGAACCGAACCCGGGGCCTCCCATGTGTTGTACCGGCGCCCTTATCCACTGGGCTATACAGCCGGCCCCTTATCTTTCTTAATTTCTCACGTATTTCTATGTTTTTCACTATAACAAGTAGAGAAGGGTTATATCAAGAAATTATGTAGAAAGGGCCCTAAAACTCATTTTACATTTAAAAAAGGAGATCAGAAAATATAATCATAGAAAGAGGACTGACAATCTCAAGAAAGTAACTGGGAATAAATAAATTAGTCAAAGGTAAAAACTTACATATCATTTTTCAAGCATAACACCTTTTCCCTTCCTTTTTTTTTTTTTTGTTGTTGTTGTGTGTCCTATCTTTTTTTTAAAAAGCATACTTACCAAAATTCATAAATCCTTTATGTTGGCACTTTTGCTTCTTCCTCAATTAAAGAAAATGGGAAAGTATCTAAAATATCAGCCTTCAGCCATTTAAATTAAACTCTTAGAACCCTAAGGGAACTTGAGAAACACTTAGGGTGTGAGATTTTATCATTTGCTTCAGAAACCTAATTCTGTGCCTAATGAACTTTGCTGTGTTGGTCAGAAAGTGTATTTTTATGTCTGACTTAAATCTCTCATGCTGCAGAATGGCATGTTATCTTTCATTCTGCCTTCACAGGAAAATGTTAGAGCCACTCAGATTTTTAAAGAATGTTACTTAAAATCTTTCCTTGGCTTTGGCTTTCTATGTCTAGATTAGTTGATCCAAATTTCTTTGCCATAATTTTCACAACTCTTTCATCCTCTGCAACCCTATCCCTGCCTCCTTCAGCTTCATCACTGTCCTTTGTAGGACAGATCCCTGGAACCAGGCAGGGCTAAGCATACCAGGAGGGCATGACAGCCCATGCTCTGCACCTGTTAAGGTAGCATGACTGTTCCTTCTAGAACTAAATCCTCTCCTCTTTATCATCAAGCAAAAAGTTCAGTTTCTCTGTGCCTTAAAAATAGTCCCGGCATGGTGTCTCCTTTCAAACTTTCCAAAGCGCTCAAGTTTATTACCTCTCCCTAAATATATAATGCTCTATTTTATAAGAAACACAGAAATTAGCAGTAAATGAGCTCCTTATTTTCTGTTTTTAATGCCCTCTAGAACTTGAAAGGGCCCTTTGCTGAAACCTGGCTCTCTCCTGGTACCTTTGTTCCTTTCCCGATGTGTCCTTCCTCTGCAGCCTCCCTGCCTGTGTCAGCAGCCGCCACGCCTGTTTCATCCCTGCAGCTCTTTTTTCTAACCCACCACACCGAACCTAGGTTTCAGGACAAATCCTCTGAAGAGTATACGAGAACATTTGATCCACCCGTGCCCTTTTTGAGACACCAACTCGGGTTATTCTTCATTGCCGGTTGTCTTCTTTGTTAATCACCTCTACTCTACCTCAGTTTCCTTTATTTAGAAACTGTGCTGACCTGATTGAAATGTTCTTAGCCCACATGAATAACAGCTGTGTCCAGCAATTGACGCAGGACAGCACCTGCTGTGCTCTCCCTGGCCGCGACTGAGAGAGGAGGCTGCTGGCCCATCCATCACATCACAGTGCATGAGATGGAGCCGGTGGGGAGGAGGGCTGAGATGTTTAGTCAATCTTGGAAGCGATTTTTCTTATTCTAAATTAAGTTTGATTTTTAAAAGCATATACGAAATGTAGCATGGTATCCTGAATTGAATCTTGGATCAGGAAAAGGACATTAGTGGGAAACTGTGAAATCTGAAACTCTTGGACTTTTTGTTAATAATGTTTCAATGTTAGTTTCTTAGTTTTGACAAATGTGCCGTGGTTATGTAATATTTTGACATTAGAAAAAACTGGGTTGAGGTTATTTGGGAACTTGCTGTGCTGTCTTTGCCACTTTTCTGTAAATCTAAAATTATTCCAAAATAAAAAATTTCTTTCAAAAAATAGCATACATTTTTCTCCAGAATAATTTGGATCATTAACCACTATTTCTTTGGTGGTCAGTATATTAAAGACCTGATGTAAGAAGAAAACTAAACTAAAATACAGGTGTAGTATGCAGAAAAGGAATGTTAAAGCCATAGTTCATCTATTTCCCTAAAGGAAATATCTGATCATATATTGATGCCCTTGCTTGTCCTATTTTTCCTACCCTCTACACTGTTTATCTAACGTTATTTACTCATTTATGTGCTTCGCTTCCTCATTCAATAAATATTTACAAAGCCAAGTACTCGGCTTAACCCTGAGGGAAAAAAAGATGAACAGAACACGGTTCCTGCCCTTAAGAAGCATATAACCCAGTGGGGCAATAAACGTAGAGATAATTATCAAATAATGTAAAGTGCAGTTATACACATGTTCACAGCGATTTTAGTGGGAACTGAGCAGGTGTAGTGGGAGTTATCAGAGAAGGCATCCTAGAGGTGAGACAGGTTCTTCTCTCTGCATGGGTAAGAGTTAGATGAAAGTACTAAAAAGATACCTCAGAGTAGGAATCTACATGATGTGTTGAGGGAACGGCCAGCTTTCAGCGGAGCACTGATGGAGGCTGGTAAATAGGCAGGGAGTGATGAGAGATGAAGCTGGAGAAGTGGGCAGGAGCCTTCTTAAGGGGGGGCCTTCTGTTGCTGGACATGACTGTGGTTGTCATCCTCCTTGAAATCATAATCAGATGGAAATAATAGGACAGCAAAGGGAAAAGACAAGCAAATTTGATCCTCCCTTTATTCTCCATTAATTACAATGGCTCAGGCATTTTCTGAAAGACAAACCCTGAAGAAGCTGTTCTTGCCGTGACAGGAACTGGTGACTTTACAGATGGTGTGATTACTCTTGGCTCTTACTCTCTGCCCCAGTAGATGGAACCAGTGATTTGTTTTTAGTGTTTGGACAGGCACTAATGCTTAGTAATCATCATTAAACAATAATTCATAAGAGTATTTTTGCCCCTGTGAAAGACCTGAAACACAAAACTTTTGGTTTTATTCGTAGAGCAACCAGAATCTTCAATTACTTCCCACTTTTAAAAACTCATGTGATCAGACTTGAGAAGTCCTTATTTATGGAGGCCAATGAGTTGCTCTTTTAAAATGATCTCAATACTGTTAATCACATTTGAATTGAAGCTAAGGATAAAAATGCATCCGAGGGGAGCAGATGTACCTCAAGTGGTTGAGCACCTGCTTCCCATGTATGAGGTCCTGGGTTCAATCCCTGGTACCTCCTTAAACAAACAAACAAAAAAGCGCCAGAGTAGTTTTGTGTTGATGTAGGGTAAAACTTTTGGGAGAAAAACACAATTTTTATATTCTGAATCCATAGCAATTCCTGGAGTTGACTGAGTAGGTAGATGATAGGATGATGGCGAGTATGTGTGTGTGTAGAATGACAGAATGAGGTAGATGCAGAACTAGAAGGAAAACAAATAAGAGTTTTGATAAATACCCTTTTTACTTAAAGGGGCTCTGGCTATATCAGGATTTACTCCCATTGAGTTGAATATAAACTTGTAAGAAGTTGTTTGTGTATTCATTCAGTTTTGTGAACAGTTTTATTAGGAAATTAGTTCACACAGTAAATCATACATTCCCATCTCTGGTCAGTGGGTGCTTCTTGACATCTGTCCCTCCTTGCCCTGACCTTTGTGCTTATGTAACTCATGACCCAAATTCTGAGCAGTTTATTCAGCTATCAACCCAACTTTGTCATCTCTCCCTTTCTGAAGCTTATATCAGTCACATTTTATTGGGTTTTGAAGAATAACCATTGTTAAATACCCTGCCCTGCATATAAGGCAACTGATATTTGAAAGAATAAATAAACCGAACCAGATCCCTAATTTATATTGCAAGGCATAAAAATATTTGTGGCTATTCTGTCTTATTATCATTTTCTTTAGGGTCCTGAATTAAGGAGATCAAGTCATCTATCCAAGGCCTGAAAACACTTGGCTTTGACATTCAAATCATCCACATTTCAAGTTATGAATTGTTCCTCTCTGCTTCAGACAGAGTTGGATTTTTATCTTGAAAACCAAGTGTACATATGGAAGATGTGGTCTAAGTGGAAATAGTACCCAGTTCACATTATGTATAGCATGAGAAAATGTAAATTGATAATACACTATATTAGCAAATGGAGCAACAATGGGTGGCAAGCAGTTGACTGGTGAGAACTCCAGTTTGGAGAAAGGAAATAACTATTACAGACATCCTAGCATAGTGGCTGAATCTTTTGCTTTTCCCTTCTCTGGAGATGGGCTGCCTATTTTAGGTTCATCTGCAGGTCTGTATTACATTTAATAGCACAGCATCCTTGCATGCACTCGAACCATGCTGAGAGGCTGACAGCCAAAATGAGCTGGACTGTGTTCTTATTTCATTATTTGATTGCAGAGTATGAGGGAAAATGATAGCATTCTAGTTCTTTCTGGAAAAGTCTGTGCTACATTTCAGAATGTTTCGTTGCCAGCTATATGGATGTCAAGTACAGTTCCTCTTTTCCCACCTAACTAAATCTACCTGGAAACCAGCGAAATATTTTTACTTCAATTTCAGTAGTTAAGATGACCCCTTTTATTTTTGTCGGTGTTCACTGAATATCTGGATTTTTTCCCACCAGTTTAAGAGAGGAAACAGGAGTTGAATGGCATCACATTTGTTATCACAGTAACCAATCAGGCAACTGGAGTTAAGTGTACTTGTTGCTTTTGTAATCTACTCAGTTGTTAGTCAATAATGGAACAGTTCATTACTTGATTTTGATTGGCTGAGGAAGTAAGCATGGCTCCATTTCAGCAAATACTGAGGATTTGAATCTAGTAAAATTAATGACAGCTGGAGGAATTCCCAGCTGCACATGTAACTGGAAGTGAACTACCCAATTAATCATGAGTGGACGGATTCAGTGAAACACAAAATTCAATCTGCTTTTGCAGTGGTGGTTTTAAAAAATTCAAGGCAAGCATTTTTCCTCTATTGAATGTAACTCTTGAGTGACTAGTAAAATGTCACACATTCTTATTTTAAGAATAATGCAAATGAAAGTTTTACCCTTCTTTCTTCTCTCCTTCCCTTCCGTCCTACAAATATTTATTATACAATACACCTACCATGTGCCCAACCCATGTTATTGTTATTGTTAGAAAGGTAAAACAGTTACACATACAATTAAACATAATGGGTGTATGAAATGGAGATCACCAGACAGAAAGAGGAAAAATGGATCTTTCAGATTGCCTCTACAAAGGTGTGGAGGCATCAGAGAATTGTTTCTCCTTATTCAACAAGTATTTTCTGTGTGCCTGCTATGGGCCCCACACTGTGTGCAAAGCATGTTTGGAAAAGGTGAAAATTATATTACGGCTGGAGTATGGTGGTGGAGAAAGGTGAAAGATGAGTCTGGAGGTTGGCAGAGACCAACTTACTTTAAAATGTAATTTTAATGTCATTCCCAGTTTTGTTCTTCTTTTCAAAGTAAATAAGCATCATTTTTTTATTTTTGCTCTAGCTTGAAGTTAATGAAGTAAAGAGTAATGGGACAAAGATTTCGAGTTGATTTATTACATGTTTAAACCCAATTTTAGTAAACACACAAAGAAACACACTGAATGAATCACAGCCATGGAGGTCAAGGGCAGAATTAAGCTAACCCATGGCACAGTAAACTATTTAATTTCTGGAAACTGCCAAATGGGTAGCAGGAACCTGGACAGAGAGCAAAAGAAGACATGAAAAATCCCCATCTGAAAAGTGAAACTATTAATAATTATTTTAACTAGCTAGCAGCTTACGAAGGGCTCAAAGGAAATTCTCTGTGTAGATCTCTATAGAAAAGGGAGAAAAGCTTCACTCATGGCACATGATAAGGCAAATTAAGGTGAAAATTATGGTAGATTTCTTTTTTTTTTTTTTAAGATTTATTTTATTTATTCCCCCCCCTCCCCCTGTTGTTTTTGCACTTGCTGTTTTGCTCGTGTCCCTTCAATGTGTGCTCTCTGTGTCTGCTTGTCTTCTCTTATCTTCTCTTTAGGAGGCACTGGGAACTGATCCTGGGACCTCCGATGTAGAGAGAGAC